>WBNM01032754.1:0-12435 GCA_013399055.1 Ramphastos sulfuratus | reverse complement strand
CATCTCTCTTGAATTGAGGGGCCCAGAACTGGACACAGCACTCAAGGTGTGGCCTGAGCAGTGCTGAGCACAGGGGCAGAAGAACCTCCCTGCTCCTGCTGGCCACACTGCTCCTGAGCCAGGCCAGGATGCCATTGGCTCTGCTGCCCACCTGGGCACACTGCTGCCTCATTTTCAGCTACTCTCTCCCAGCACCCCCAGCTCCCTCTCTGCCTGGCTGCTCTCCAGCCACTCTGTTCCCAGCCTGTAGCACTGCTTGGGGTTGTTGTGGCCAAAGTGTAGAACCCTGCACTTAGCCTTGTTCAGTCTCATCCCATTGGCCTCTGTCCAGGTCCCTCTGCAGAGCTCTCCTACCCTCCAACAGCTCCATACCTACTCCTAGCTTGATGTCATCTGCAAACTCACTGATACTGGACTCAATGCCCTGGTCCAGATCATCAATAAAGATATTGAACAGGGCTGGGCCCAGCACTGATCCCTACCCCCACTGAGCACTACTCACATCTTGAGTAAACTGCTTCCTGTGCAGACAGGGTAACATAAAAAGTAGGCAACACCCAAACCCAGAAGCACATATCCCTGGGAAGAGAGCTCTGGGCTGGAATTCCAGAGACTGTGGCTCCATTTCTAACTCCACACTGGGCTTTGGACTGCCATTCAACATTGACCTGTGCCTCAGTTTCCCTGCTTCTATTACAGACACCCTTGGGGGCCTGCTGCTGAACCCTGATGAGTAGGTGTTAAACACTGCTGCTCATGGGCCAGCCCAATTCAGCCTCTGCATGGTACCTCTGCTTGCTGGACTTCCTTCTTCCTAAAGGATCATGCACCTCAAATCCTTCTTCTTAGAATAAAAGGCAAAAAAACAAACCCCAAAACTATATTAATAAGCAAACAACCCACAGCCCCATCAACCAGGAAGGGAAAAAAAGAAATTAGAACCAAAGAAAGACTTCTCTGGCTAGGTGCCATCCTGCCCAGGCAAACTGCTCACTGCCCAAGAGGCATCTTGTGAGTGGAGCTGGCTTTGTGCCCTCAGGTGAAGGTGTGTTCAGTTTGGGGAGCAGAAGATGAAACCAGCACAGAACTGAACTCCTTTTAGCTCCTTTTTCAAGGATGACCTCATGGGTGCACAGCAGAGGATGGGCTGACCCTGGTGCCTGTCTGCTCTGGCACATGGAGATGTGTGGTTTCAAATCCTGTCTGCTGAGCAGCAGTGAAAGCCAACAGTGGGGGAGGAGGGGAAGAACTTAACCCCAAATCTCTTGAAAGGAAGTCAAAGGCCAGATGTTCCTCGCTTCCTGTCCACTGCTGCCACAGTTGCCATGGCCTGTGGTTGTGGTGAGTCTGTCTGGAGCTCATGTGTCAAACACTGAAACTGTTTGCTGGAAACTCCCCCCCCAGCTCTGCAGCAGCAGCACCTGACATGAGATGGACACCATCCAGAGGGGGCCACCAAGATGCTCAGAGGGCTGCAGCAGCTCTGCTGTGAGGACAGGCTGAGAGAGTTGGGGCTCTGCAGCCTGGAGAAGAGAAGGCTTCCAGGAGAGCTTGGAGTGGCCTTGCAGGATCTGAAGGGGCTCCAGGAAGGCTGGGGAGGGACTATTGACAAGGGCTTGGAATGCCAGGACAAGGGGAATGGGTTTGAAGTGGCAGAGGGGAGATTGAAAGTGGATGTTAGGAGGAAGTTGTTTGCAGTGAGGGTGGTGAGACACTGGCACAGGTTGCCCAGGGAGGTGGTGGAGCACAGAAGCACAGAATGGGATCTTTGATCACGTTGGGTGATTCTGTGCTCCACAACCTCCCTGGAAGTGTTCAAAGCCAGGTTGGAGGAGACCTTGAGTGACCTGTGCTAGTGGGAGGTGTCCCTGCCTATGGCAGGAGGTTTGAGGTCCCTTCCAACCTTACCATTCTATGACTCTACTATTCAAGTACAGTAAGGAGAAGAATCAATTCCAGTCTGTTTCCAACAAGTGAAGGGGAAAGAATGTGTGGAGATGTTGGGGAAAAAAAAGAAAGTATTTTAAAAGCACCTTACACTGATCTGTAGCTCCTAAGGAAGTGTAGGCTAAGTTAGACCAGCAAAGTATATCCAGGTACAGGATCTACACAGCCCTTTTGTTGGCTGTATAAAGCCAGGCATAAAATATGTTTAGTAAACACCACTATAATTGGATCACCTTTCTTCACATGGCTTCTCTCTGACTGGCTGCATATCAACCAAACGTTGAAAATAAACACAATTGTCTCTGGCACAGGAAAGAAACTGTAAGCAGGCAGAGCACAGGGAGTAGAGCAGCTGCATGGCATATTTGAGCCAGTACTGAAGAGCTGGAGTGTGTAAGATGGGCCAGCAAGTATGAGCATGGCAAACAACTGCTCACAGGCCTCCTGAGATGAGAACACACAGCAAGTAATCCAGAACAGCCTGGAGAGGCTGGGCAAGCCTGCAGCAAAGTGGAACTGGAGGCAGGGCACAAACAATTTATCTGAAATATTGCCAGGGTGCTGATAAAGCAATTTAGCCCTTACCCTGCATTAGCTTCTCTGCTTGAGCTATCCAGAAGGCAGCAGTAACAGCCTTAGTGCAGTGCCTGGGGATCAGCAGCACTGCAGATTATTTAGCAGTATTTCTCTGTGCAGATGGGGGCCATAGGGACCTCCTGGCTGTTCTTCCCCCTCCCCACACAGGGCACTCACTCCCTGTATTTAATTGTGGTGTAATGCTGATTAGTTACAGCCCATTCCTTGCTTCTGCACAAAGCCATGTGGGCAGCACCACTCCTCAGAGCTGTCTGCCTCTGTGAAGCTCTCTGAAGCTGAGCCAGAGCAGGAGGAAGGAACCACTGCAGTGTCTGGCCCCTCACTGTCAGGAAGTTGTTCTCTTCGCAGCACAGAGGCCTTCCAGGTGGCTGCAGGAGGAGGTCATCCTCTCCACATGGAGAGGAGCAATGCAGAGTGGGAGACCTGCTCAGGGAGGAAGAGTATACAGGGGGAATGAGAGGCAGGAATAAAACCAGAGGGGCAGAGCAACAAGAAAAACGAATCCAGACATTGGTATAAATGACCTCAGAAAGGCTGAGACAAACCAGTCTGAGGAGCTGGATCAGTTCCATCTGCAGTATCAATCCACTGATGTCTGCAGACAGAGATTTGATCACTCCAAGGGGACACACTTTGTTCCCTTCAGAAATAGCTTCCTCTGGTAAAGCAGAGGCTCCTCACAGCCCTCTGGCTTGGACACTCTTGTGCCATCCTGTCTAGTGCAGACATCACCATGCACACTGTGTGCTCCAGCCCAAAGCAGAACTTGCTCATGCCCTCTCTTACACCTGGGGATGGGAGAGCATGAGATAGCTGGAGTCAGTGTCAGCCAACACACTGATTTCCACTGGCACTTTCAGGGCAGGGGATAAGAAATGAGTAGCCTCTTCTGCACTCTCTTTTTCCTAGTGATCAACAGCCCCCCAGAAGGAATGGTAGCAGAGAGCCTGGCTCATGAAAAACTGCATCTTCCCTAGACAAAAAAACATGAAGGTGCTGCTCATAGTTGCAGTTACTCATAGCACTTGTGACACTCCAGCCAGAAGGGAAATGAGCCCACTCAGAACCCACAGCTGCCTGTCCCTCTCTTTTTCTGGAACCATATTTTGCTGCAGAGCAACAAAGGGCAGAGGTTGAACCGCACCTAAATGGGCAAAGGATCCCTAGGGCCCAGTTCCCCACCTGAATTCCAGCACAGGAAGCCTTAAGAAAGCCTGGTCTAGAAGAAATTCCTAGTTCCTGGAATGGTTTGTAGTGTAAACCCTGGATTGTCTCCAGTAGAACACTGTCCCCAGAGAGGAAGAGGTAGGGAAAGGGTGGTGGATGCCTGTTCACTATGAGTTCAGTCAGAAGGACTTCTGCAAGAGCCTAGATGATGTCCTTCAGATGGAACACTTGTGCCACTCTGACTTTTCCAGTGTCACCTCTGCTCTGAGAGGTGTCCTTGCTACACAAGTGTAGAATGCCAGCTGCTACAGGGCTCCCAAGACAGGACCTCCACTGAGGTTTCTGCACCTTCAGCCTGCTCCCAGCAGCCTTGACATGAACCTCTTGGTGTGGCTATGTGCTGTACCTCTTTACAGGTTGCTTGTGTGACCTTAAAGTGATTTGCAATTAAATATGACACTTTCAGTCTGTGAAGTCTCCTTACCCAGCACAAGCTATCCTGCTTTCAAGTGGGTTTGGCAGCAATTCATAACAATGAAGGGGATTTTCCATGCTTGTCCTTCTCTTTTAAAGCAAAGCTGATTTTCCTGCCTCTGATGCTTAGCTTGGGTGGCATTTGGCCACCAGCTGTGTGCAGGGATCATGTACATCCAGTGATCTGGACCTGGCAGAAAGGAGCAAAGAGCAACTGTAGGGCTTTGAACTGTGCTGATTCTCCCCATCACTCAGCTCCCTGGTGCTTTATTCTTACCACAAAGGAGTCAGATATATTTCTGTAGTCACCAGCAAGGAACCAACAGCTTTATACCAGTGTGAATGAGAGCAGCCTTGCATTCAAAACCTCCCCAGGTAATTCCTTGGGTCCTAGTCCTCTAAAAAGCTGAATCCTTATGGCCACAATCAAAGAAGGCAAAGTCTTTGAGATCTGTGTCTTTAACAGACATTCTACTCTGGCTGGTTGNGGAGGGACTATTGACAAGGTCTTTGAGGTCCCTTCCCACCTTACTATTCTATGATTCTCTCACTTGTCTCACACAAACTGGCTGTCTGGGGCAAAAAATACTCACAGGCATTTCCTTTGGCAGTGGGAAATGTATCCTGGGCAATTTTGTGCCACCAGGAAGCAAAGGGTATTCCAAGGAACCACTGGATGCAAGTAGTATGGTCACATTTCCCTGCCTTCTGCCTGGGGTAGGGTGGGCACATGGAGGACATGTACAGATTAAAGAGTTTTTCATGTCCCCAGATCACCTAAAGAGCTAAGACAACAGCTCAGAGTACAGAATGCAAAGGTGAGGAGGCATGTCTTTGTATTCAGGACTGAAATGGGCATCTCTGGATCACACATATTTAGGTAGAGTTTGCTGGAGTGCAGCAGAGTCTTGAGTTTACTGCTGCTGAGACTCAGCTGTCCTTAGAGCCAGCCAAGTCCTGCCCACCCCTGCCTGGACGCACACATTGGCACTGACACCCCCACTGTGCATCAGAGCTCGGGGCTAGCCTTGGCAGAACAGGAACAAGCACTCAGAAGATGCAGATAACAACTGGTCCAGATCCCAGCCTGGGCTGGGTAAAACTGAGCTGAGTCAGATGTTTTGATCTCAGAAGAGACTTTCTTTCCATAAGCAGCCTGTTTCCACTTAGAGCAAGAGAGGGACAATGCACCATTTCCCCCTCTAAAGGGCAGGAAGGAGCAAAGCTGATTCGTGTTTTCTTCCTGCTGGAGGACTCAAAGAATGCCACACTGAGTCAGACCATTTCTAGCATGCATCTGTCTTTGACAGAGGTCTGTAACAGATGTTTAAAGGGCTAAGACAATACCGGGAGCATGCTGTGATCCTTGCTCTGATTGACTCCCCATGAATGGATGGGTTAGACAGTGTCAGGTTTCAGGCTTGTGGCCGAGTACCTGCCACCTTTTCACTGTTCTGAACCTCCACTGAGGCTTGCTGTGAGGCCCAGCATGCCAGATGGAAAACAGGGAGTCAGATTTCCACGGATTTGGTTTCCAGCTTTACTGCTGGCTCACTGTGGGACCTTTTGTGTCTCAGTTTCCCCAGCTATATAAACGTAGGTGGCACTTCTTCCTCTTTGCTTTGTGCAAGAGGTATTTGGATGGGAGGTGTGATGTAGATGAAGGGTTGGAAAGATGCATTCCAGGCTTGGGCTTCAGTGATGCTGAGTAACTCTATGCCCCTGTAGCTTTGTGGCAGGGGCTCAGCACCTCTGGAAGAAAAGAGAAGGCAAATCAGAAGTGTGTTCACACTGCTGACTGCACCTGACAGGAGACACCCAGAAGACTCAACAGCCAAGTGATGTGAGTTAGCCTGAAAATCAAACCAATTNGGCCTCCTCTGGACCTGCTCCAACACTTCCATGTCCTTCCTGTGCTGGGGGCTCCAGAACTGCACACATTTTGTATCTGATACCATCAGGCCTTCATTCATGGCTTGTGTTCTCTAACTGTCTGGAGCCAGTGCCATATCTCAGCATCACATCTTCAATCACAAATCCACTTCCCAGTCCATGCCTCAGGCATTTTGCTCCTTTGTGCCATGACTCATGACTTCACCCACAGAATGGTGGGTGGCAGCCAGAGCAGCCCAAAAGCATTCCATGGAGAGGAAGTTGCACTGCAATTGCATTTCCTCTTCTAGGCTTTTTCTCCTTAATGTTTTGCAGAGCAGTGAGGGACCTGGGAATTCTTGCTGTTGTGAACTGAGGGGAAGGGCAGGGAAGGTTCTTACTCAGAAGTCTTCAAAACCTTGTGCTATATGGTTTGGATTATGACCCAAAGATCTCTACAGATTGAGCTCGAGGCAAGCTAAAAAGAGTGAACAGGTAACACTTCCAAAGGCAGGGGAGCAGTTCAGTGCTGCCCTTACACTGAATGGCTCTGCCAGAGCCCCCACTCAGTGCACAAATATCTGTCAAAATTCATTTCTTCTGCATGGGTCTAACAAGCAGAAAATGAGAGAGAAAAAGCAGAATATGGAAAGCACTTGAAATAGAAACATGGCAGGGTGACAGGACTGTTGTGATGCTCAGATGCAGATCTGGAGGTCTCTCTGTGAGCAGCACTTACAAGCTCTCCTCTAACAGAAAGAGTCCTGCAGTTCAGTGACTAAATCTTCCCAGGACTGACTGGGAGAGGGATAGCACAGAGAAGAGGGGGATGTTATTTCTGTAATCAGAATTTGCAAAGCCACCAGACAGGAAGGATTGCAGTCAGAGTGTAAAGGCAACAACAGTATCAACCTGAGCGGGGTAAAGCACCAAGGGAAACCAGCCCAGGTCGGGCTAAAACTGAGGCACTGAAGTGTGCCAAGGAAAATCTTTCAGCTTCCCCACAGCCCAGTTTCCCCAGCTGTGAGACAGAGATGCAGCCCTTCTCTCCTCTCCTACACAGGAGCCCTGCAAGGGGAAGCTAATTAACGTTTGCCAAGCTGCTTAGAAATCCTCTGACGGAAGTTGCTGCACAGCATGAGCATGAAGTTGTTGTTTTTAGGGTTTGGGGGTTTTTGTTGGGGTTTTTTTTTCAGCACTAAAGAGATGAGCAATTGAAAGAGTAACCAATGTAGTTCACTGCCTCTTTAGAAATGCCTGGTGAAATCCTAGCCAGCAAGGGACAAAGGTTTGTGAGGCTGTTGAGAAGCAAGCTGATGCCAAGTGCAGTGAGAGAGTTCTGGCACGAGGACGGTGGAAGCATCCATCCCTCCTCACACTTGCCTGGTAGGGAGAGAAAAAATAAGAAAGAAAGAAAGAGAGAAAAAAAGGAAAAATAAAAATAGAGAAAAAGGGAGGGGAAAAAAAGAGAGAAAAAGTTAGAAAAAGGAGAGAAAGCAAAAAAGAAAGAGGGAGGCAATAGCAATGCAGTGTAGCTGGAATAACTCTGCTCACTGTAGCCTGTCCAATAACAGCCCTGGCAGATCATAAAACAGCCTCTCACATCCATGTGGTTTTTGCTGCTAGGAGACAAGGTACAAAACACACAACTTCACTCTGGGCTCTATAAAACCTTATATTCCCCCTCAGACCCAGAGGTCATCTGAAGAATTTGCATCACCTAATTAGACCCGAGCCAAATTTAAAACATTAAAAAAAAAAAAAAAAAGTACAAGAGAAAAAGTGAAAAGTCTCTTTACCTTCTTTGTCCCTTTTGTGTCTGATTTCAGTGACCTCTTCCCTGGAGAGTTTCCACACCAAAGCTTTGCTGGCAGGTCTTGGCTGCTGAGGGCATATGAAGGCTAAAGTCACTTCCTCCTGTTAGTGCCCAGAGGCAGGTGTACCCTGCTCTCTACTCCATGGTGATAATTGCTAACAGCCAGATCCTGAGCAGCACAAGAAGCCCTCAGCTGCTGTTGGCATTTCCAAAGTTGTTTTTCTGCACAGAAGAGCCAATCTTCCACATGAAAGACAGTGTGGTGATTTTTCTCCTTTAATTTCCCCTTCTTTTTATATCTTTATATTATTTTTTTTTTCAGTCCTGAATCAGGATAAAGAATGCTTTGCAGGATCTGAAGGGGGCTACAGGAAGGCTGGGGAGGGACTATTGACAAGGGCTTGCAATGCCAGGACAAGGGGCAATGGGTTTGAAGTGGCAGAGGGGAGATTGAAAGTGGATGTTAGGAGGAAGTTGTTTGCAGTGAGGGTGGTGAGACACTGGCACAGGTTGCCCAGGGAGGTTGTGGAGCACAGAAGCACCCAATGTGATCAAAGATCTTTGATCACGTTGGGTGCTTCTGTGCTCCACAACCTCCCTGGAGGTCTTCTGTGCTCCACAACCTCCCTGGAGGTGTTCAAGGCCAGGTTGGACGAGGCCTTGAGTGACCTGTACTAGTGGGAGGTGTCCCTGCCTATGGCAGGGGGTTGGAACTGGATGATCTTTGAGGTCCCTTCCAGCCTTACCATTCTATGATTCCATACTGTGTTCCTCCTTGTGACACCCACAGGTCTGCCTCTAGCTACAGGGTGTTGATTGCCTTACAAAGTCCCCCAGAGCAAGCAGCAGCTGTCCTCTGCCTGCTGTGAGACTTCAGCAGGGCACATTGGGGGTGACCATGGTGTGCAGGCTGCAGTGTGCTGCTGCTAAGCCTTGCTTGACTAGAAGCCAGTGCCACATCAGCATGGCATTGTTCCACCCTTTGGAGGGGCCAAAGGGACTGTTCCCAGGACCCCAGCACTGCTGTTCCTCTCTTGCACAGTGTACTCCCCATGTGTGATGGTTTGGGAGTTCCCTGACCCCCACACTTTGTAAAATCCCCCAGACTAGACTCAGCCAGCTGGAAGTTAAGGCCTGAAGCCCTGTTTACAGCTCAGCACAATGTGCAAGCAGAGATAGACACAATAGACAGGAATAGTTACAGACATATCCAAGTTAAAGGTAATACAGAAACACAATTCCCCTCCCAGAAATCAGAGTCCCCAGGAGGGGCTCCCAACCACCCTTCCACCTTCTTCCCACCCCTCTGCCTTACCCCAGGGTTTGCCTTACGTGCAAGGTGAGTTTGGAGGCTTGGTCAGGGAAGGTTAGAAGCAGAGTGGTTAGTTAGGTTAGCAGAGAGGCCAGAAGCTCCCAGAGAGAACAGAGATGAGACTCTGTGTGTGTTTGTGTTCTTGCTCTTNGCTAAAATAAAGTTTGTGCCTCCAGCCACGAGGCGATGGCCCCCTCTGAGAGCAGCAGTAAATGTGAGGTCGTCTGAGAGAAATGCTCTGGCTCTGCTGCAGAGGACAGAAGAGCCCTGCAGGCTGCATTATGTGAGGGTAGGGGAGACCTGCCCATGGTCTCTGCGGCTCGCAACGCCTGGATGCAGGCTGCGTGAATCATCAGCAGCCTCCTCCCAGCACTCCTCCCTGCTCTCACACTCCACAGCTGACAGGACACTGCTTGGGGCAGCTGCCTACAGCCTCCCTTCCCCAGGGGAGTGGGCAGCCAGAGAGCAGAAGGCAGCCAGGCTGCACCCCTCAGCCTCTGGCTGCCAGACCTTGCCACAGGTATTGCCATGGCATTTTGGATGCACAATGGCCTGCAGTTATGGGCAGCCCTGGGCTGGGTTTGCAGGAGGATCTGTAGATAAAGTTGCACAATAAATTTGGAATGTCAGGGATTGTGCATCCATGCAAAGAAAATTCATTGCAGCAAAGTTCCTTAGGCAAATCATGAGGGTCTCTCTTACAGCTCAAGGCAATGCCAGCCTAAGCACCTGTACCACAGCATAGAGTCATAGGATGGTAAGGTTGGAAGGGACCTCAAAGCTCAGCCAGTTCCAAACCCCTGCCATAGGTCAGGTCACTCAAGGCCTCCTCCAACCTGGCCTTGAACACCTCCAGGGAGGGAGCAGCCACAACCTCCCTGGGCAACCTGTGCCAGTGTCTCACCACCCTCACTGCAAACAACTTCCTCCTAACATCCAGTCTAAATCTCCCCTCTGCTACTTCAAACCCATTGCCCCTTGTCCTGGCATTGCAAGCCCTTGTCAATAGTCCCTCCCCAGCCTTCCTGTAGCCCCCTTCAGATCCTGGAAGGCTTCTATAAGGTCTGGAAGCCTTCTCTTCGGCAGGCTGCAGAGCCCAACTTTCGTAGCCTGCATTAGGACCCTCCTTGCCAGGCCAGCATGAAGAGCAGAGCCTGAAGTCTGTCCTTGCCCTGCTTCTCCTCTCTACCCACACTTCCTATTCTCATTATTTCAGCAGGGGGGCTCTGAGTAGGGTACAGGCTGTAACTATGGGTTCAGAGTCTATTTTGATGACAGAGGCTGTGAGCAACGTTCGTTCCTAGTGGGTGGGTCATGGGCCTGGCTTCCGGAGCCAGCAGCCAGTAGAGCAGCAACAGATCCCTGGCAGGGAGGGCTGCATCCGCTATGGGCTGTGTGCTCCAGAGGATGCAGCTGTATCCTCCCCACCACACTTGCACTTGCATTTTCCTTCATCAGAACTCAAGCAAGTGCTGCACCTCCTCTCCTTGCAGCCCCAACAACAGACTTGGCCTGCACAGGGCACTCAGGTGGTGGGTCAAAGGGATCTAAACACATCCACCCTGATGTAACAGCCTTGGGCTGCTGCAGGGGGAGGCAGCTGGTTTAGGAGAGGGGTTACTATAGCCTGGCCTCTGCAACTGGAGTCCTCCCTCACAGTCTTTCAACACCCACAGACACACCAGCAAGGACCCAGCCTAGAGGCACGTTGGGACGTGGTTGTGGTGAGGATCCTGGACAGAGCTATACACAGATCAGTATGATCCAAGCAATGCCCATTTATTAGGTATGAGTGTACCCTTATCTACCTTTTAACAGACTGTGAGAGTTAGTTCATTGTTAGGCAATTGGTCCAAACCATTAAGGTACCAACTGTGGCATTAAGCAGTTGGCTAAAATCATTAAGGGAGAAGCTGTTTGCAATAGGCAATTGGTGTAAATCGTTAAGGGGGAAGCTGTTGGCAATAGGCAATTGGTGTAAATCATTAAGGGGTGAGCTGTGAGGGCACTAAGTCATTGGCACATCCTTATCTGCTCAGGGGCTTCTCCAGAGTCCTTGCTTTGGTCTGATCTCCTGTTGTTGCTCAGTTCTTCTGCGGGCTGCTGGAGCTGGTGTCCTTGCCCTCTGGGTGATCCTTCATGGAGACTGAAACTTCAGCTTACAACTGGCAGTTAGCACAGGTTGGATTGCTCACATGTCCAGTTAATGCAGAGTGTTTCCCTACAGAGGCACTGATGTCAAGGAGAGCTGATGGACACTGTATGCGTCACTGCGCGGAGTGAGAGGAAAAATCATCTTAGGGAGGCAGAGCAGAAAGAAAACAAAGCCCCTCAGGATCACATGCTCAGAGGATGAGAGGGGAAAGAGGTCAGTTCCTGACAAGCAGCTCAAAACAAAGCCATTGTTCTGAGTGAGACTCTGTCGCCCCTCTTTCACCAGGTGTTACCTGGAAAATCCATCTGCCCACTCCCCCTCCCTTCCCCACTCCCTGCCCTGGCTGCTGGCTAAATGTGGAAATCCAGGAGACAGCTGTAATGGCACCAGCTTCCTGGCCAGTCTGCCCTCACCTTCCTCAAGGAACATCAGCAGATCTGATCCAGTGCCTGAAGGAGGAAGCATGCCCTGGCCTGAACTGCAGAACGCTGCAGCAGGCAGCCCTGAGACAGACTCTCTTTGTGGCAGAAGTGCCACATCCCACGGTAGGACACTGTATTTCCTTACTTCTCTGTTTTTTCCTGACCTAAAAATATGTGCTCTGTGGGTTCACCTGCCAGGCACTGCCCTGTAGTAATGCACACCAGGCTCAGAAACCAGAGCAGCTCAGAGGAATGCTGCTGTCTTCTGACCTCCATACATTTTCCACTACTTGCTGTCACCTTCTAGGAAGGCTGAAAAACACAGACAGCTTCCTAGAAGGGATTAAAAAAACCCCAACACCCAGGCCTTCTAGACCTTTCTCTGTATGTGAGAGCCCAAATCTCTTCCCTGCCACAGCTCAAGTGAAAGATGTCCCTTCTGTCTTTTCACAGTCTGTAAGGCATTTCAGAACAAAGCTCCAGTCCTGGGTTGTGCATCCTGATAAAGATGTAATCCAGAAAAGTGATGCTAAACTACAGTTGTCTGCCCTGCCCATCACTGCCCTTAGATCACAGCAGGCTCCATGGGCACACATGGAGTGTGCAAGCCCTGAGCATAGAAAGGCTGTCTTAAAAAATTCCTTGAGATCATATTCATAGAATCATACAATGG
>WBNM01032753.1:0-51727 GCA_013399055.1 Ramphastos sulfuratus | reverse complement strand
TGCTTGGTTCCATGATTCTATAAATTTAAAGAAAAAATATAATTATGAAGTTTAAGTGATTATTACTTCTACATTGTTATGTCCTTAGATAGAGATGAAGAAAGCCTTCCTATGGAAAAACACCACCAGTGCCTTTTTCTGTCAAAATTTATCACACAAACCATCCAGTTCCCTGGCAAGAGAAGTGGAACCACTGCACTTTAATTTTTTCTGAAAAACAAACATTCTGAGCACAGCAGCCTATTATCTGCTTGGCACCACTTTCATTATCTATAAAATTAAGTGACCTTGGCTATAAAAATCCTATAATCTGAACTGCATGAAGCAGTCCCCTTCCCTTAGATAGGTTCTATGTGATGCTCTTACAACTCATTCATGGCTCAGTCATATTGCAGCCAGAGGAGTGTGGGCAGTAGGGCAAAAGAGGGGATTCTGCCCCTTGGCTCTGCTCTGCTCAGACCTCACCTCCAATCCTGTCTCCACTGCTGCTGTCCTCAGCAGAAGGACACAGAGCTGTGGAGTGAGGCCAGAGGAGGCCACAAAGATGCTCCAAGGGCTGAGAGCACAGACTGAGGGAGCTGGGGGTGTGCAGCCTGCAGAGGAGAAGGCTCCAGGGGGACCTCAGTGCCTGAAGGGATCCTGCAGGAAGGCTGCTGAGGGACTTGTGCTGAGGGTATCTGGCAATAGTGGGAATGGTTTGACTCTTAGGCAGAGGAGGTACTGACCACATCTTACAAAGTTCTTGAGTACAAGGTTGGTGAGACTCTGAAATAGGCTCCCCAGAGAGGCTGTGGATGCCTCCTCCCTGGGGGTGTTCAAGGCTGGGTTGGGTGGGGCCTTGAGCAGCCAAGTACAGTTGAAAGTTGGAGTAGATGATCTCTAAGTCCCTTCCAGCCTATGCCATTCTGTGATTCAGTGATTTGTACTTTCTGTTTCAGCCTCTACTAAGTGCTTGGAGATGACTCTCTCCTGTACACTGAGCACACTGGTTAGAAGTTCCATTTGTTTCAGAAATACTTAGAATTAAAGTACACTCACATGTTCATCATTTATTTTTATTTTCCTTCAGGTAGCATCAGATTCTGTCTCAGTTTTACAACAAATAGTCTTTCCTGGTAACCTTTCAGTTACAAAGAATTCAGCATTCAGACCTATCAATCTTTTGCTGCAGAGCTGCCAAATCTTGTAACAAAGGAGTAGTTTGTTTGAAGGGCAAACCCAATTGACTTGTATTTCCAATAACTGTATTGTCCAGCTTCTTATCTGTGTTAATAAGAAAATGTAAATTGCATTCCTGTCAAAAAACTGGGGAAAAAAGAGTTGAAATGAAGAGTACAAGCAGCAAATTGCTTGCAATGTGCAAGATTCTTATTTTCATCCATACAGTACTTTAGTGGAGGTGAGCAAACCCAGCAATCAATGTGAAAAAAAAGGACAAAAACGTTGCAAGTCTGACTTTGAAATGTGAGCAGAGGAACATAATGGATAATTGTAGCAGCAACAATAACAAATACCAATATGTAAATCACAAGCAATAACCCTTAATCTAGTCATTGAGGTTTTTTATTTAAACTAAAAGCAAAACCAGTATTAAATATGCAAGAGTTTAGAAATTCTGAAACTACCCTTGGAAAATGATCAGCATTTAGGGAATCAATTTTCTCCCTGCTTTGTGAAAACAACTTCTGCTTTATTGCTTTTTGGAAACAAAATTAAAGTGAAACCTTCTAAAAAGCCATTAAAAGAGGGAACTTGGGGCTTGCAAAGTGTTGCCCCCTCTGACTAAATGACATCATTGCTGTTTCTCATTTGATTACCCAATGCTATTCAGAAAGTGAGGGGTTTACTAATTCTTTGCTTCCTCAAATTAAGTATCTGGCAGACTCCAGTTCAGCTCTGCCTCTGATGTGTTTGAAATGACAAGAACTCAGAGTGCATCAATATTGTGTATAAGGGTCAGTGATGGGCCAAGCGGAGCTCTCACTAATGCGTGACAGGAACCTGGGGATGTGGAATCAGAGGAGAGGTTAGAGGTGAGCTTTAAAAAGTTTATTCTTCCAGTGAGTAGCTGGCGTCAAATAAAATGTTCCATCTATTAGTTGTTTATCTTCTTTTCAGGGTAACCTGCAATTTAATTTACATTAGGCACAGCTATCCTGGTTTGCAAATTAAAACCAGAATGAAACACCCCTGAAATATCTTTCTGGTATCAACATCACTTACTTTGGCAAGCAGAAAGTGATCAAGAAAGTGATCAAGGGGATCAGCGTTAGATCAAACTGTCTGCTACCTGTGGAGAATAATATCTGGGTACCTTAAATATACATAAACATGGGAAATGGGAAAGTGGGAGGTGACCCTGCCTATGACTGGATGATCTTTGAGGTCCCTTCCAACCTTACCATTCTATGATTCTATAATTCTAAATACTAGAAAGTTTTTCCTTGAATGTGAGCACTTAAAATGACTTTTGAAGGGGTCACTGTCTTCAGGAAGATACTGCTCAGGAGGAGCTTCAGCCTGTCCCCAAGACAGATCACATGGCAGGCAGGAACTAACAGATTACAAAATTCCATCCCAGCTCCAAGCTAGAAGCCATTAGAAAAGCTGGTACAGCACTGATGTCACTCAGGAGCACGCATGCCTGCTGCAACTCAATCAGCTGCAAGTAGACTGAAGGTACATCTGCATGAGGAGCACTTTGCAGGAATCTAATCTCCAAGTGACCAAGGCAGGGCAGTTAGAAATCTGCATCTTAACTGTTTCCTAGTGAGATGCAGGTGTGAGAAAAAAACCATAAAGATAGGCCACCTGCTAGGGCTCTTTAAATCACAAGTCAGACTGACTGAGGTCTGCCATGGAACAAAGTAGCCAGAGTTCCTGCTTCTTGCCTCTGATTTATCTGCTGTCAAGGTTTGGCATCGCACAACAATGATTATTAGATAGCAATGCTGACAGCCCAAATGAGACTGGGCACATGCTGCCACCCTTTGCCAGGAGTAGAAAGACAGGATAAAAGGAGGTTTTGGGCAGTCCAAGGTGATAGTTGGTACCTCCACATCCATAGCCTACAGAAATTGGCTGCTCATGGCTTGGATGGGTGGACACTTCTCTGGGTTGAAAATGGTCTGGATGGCCAGGACTAAAGAGTGGTGGTGAATGGAGCTGACTTCATTTGGGGGCCAAGCAGCATTTCCTAGGGCTCAGTTTTGGGACTGGTCCTGTTGAATGTCTTTCTCAATGATCTGGATGAGGGAACTGAGTGCTCCCTCACTAAGTTTGCAGGTGACACCAAACTGGGTGGGAGTATTCATCTGCTCAAAGGTAGGAGGACTTGTCAGAGGGATCTAGAGCACAGGTCTAGAGGTCAGTTGTATGAGGTTTGCATGCCAAGTGCCAGATCCAGTGAGAGGTCTTTTCCAACTGAAATGATTGATTCTTTGATTCTGCACAGAAACCATTCACCTGAAAACAAAAACCTCTAGTCACCTTCTTCCAACTCTTCCCTCCTGCTGTGCCTCTGCAGTGCTTCACTTTCTGTGTCCTCTCTAACACATCCTGTGGGCTGTTCTGCCTTGGGGTGAGCGGTGACTTTCCCTAACAATTCTGCACCTGCAATTTCTTTCGCTGGTTTATTGCTCCCTTACTTGGCACTGTGAAATCCTTTCACTGCTTCTTGCAGAAGACATTTGTATTGCTCAAGTTTGCCTGACCATGCTTTCACATTTAAATTGGCAGAGCTCATACTGATTTTTATTATTGCCTTTATTTGGATTTGACTTCTTTTAAAGATCTCTTATTGTTTCTAATTATCTCCTGTGCAGTGTTCTTTAATTAAGCCTCATGATTTTCTTTTTTCTCTCTTGACCTTTCACAGAATGAGGTTGTTTTGGGCTGGAAGAGACCTCTAAAGGTCATCTAGTACAACCCCCCCCCCACCCCCTGCAGTTAAGCAGGGACATTCTCAACTAGATCAGGTTGTCCAGAGCACTATCGAGCCTCCAGGGATAAGGCCCCAACCACCTTTTTGCAAAGAATTTGCCTTAAGTAAAAAACAAGCTAAGGTTTTGGGTTTTTTCTCTTTTCACTCTCAGCCTACTGCAAAGATTGCACCCCTTTGACTCCCTTTTTTAGGAACTTTTTTTTTTTCTCAGCTTTCTGTAGTTTTTTTTATGTCATATATTAATTTCAAAACTACTGTAAATAATTTAAGGATGATTTATTAATTCAATACTGTTGCAAACACATTAGCACAGCTCAACTTCCTGTTTCTCAATGGACTTTAGGAGAAAGATGCGAGTTGCTTCTTCCTAACTATCTAATCTATTAAATCAGCATTTCATTTACCTAAAAATTTCATCTGACCCTCACAATCAAATCAGGTTAATCTACAAGGATCAGCTCAATGCTCCCACTCTGCTGTTTCCACTATCTGGAGTTATCTGCCCTGCATTGTCTGCCTAGAGTCAGAACTGCTCTGAAAGCTGGAGTTCCTTCTGAAAGCCTGGTCAAGGATGGCTCTTTCTCCTTCCCCTCCTCAGCAGCACTGCGGCTGGTGGCCCATCACTGCCACTGGCAGCTCTTTGTCCCCCCAGTGCCTCCCATTCCTCTGCAGTGGTCACTGAGTCTCTGCAGAGCACTGTAAAATTTGCCTCAGGAGGATGGAGGGTTCATGCCCCCATCTGAAACACCTGACATTGCTTGAACTCATGAGGCTAAAAGGACCTTGACTTCGAATGAATAAATGAGAAGTGCTGGTAACAAATCTGCATTTCCCCTGATTGAATTAAAAGATAAATGTTGTCATAAGTACTCTTTTTGAACTTGTTTGAACTGTAACCTAGATAAGATTAATTTGATTGTTGTTGGGTTTCTTCTGAACCACACCAAGGAGGAAACAACTTTGTTCTTGCCCTAATTCCATCTCTTAAGAGCAGACTTTGGTGAATCTGTGAGCCCCAGCGCTGACCCCGTTCGTCCATTTCTGCGAGTGTCTGATTTGCCTAAGAGGGGAACCTCTAAAACCCACTCTAACTGAGCCCAGTTTCACATCAGAAAATGAACTCAGATGGAAGGCTTGGAAACTGTCTGGAGCTAAACACGTATTTGTGTAATTGAATAGCCAAATTGGAATTAATTTGTTTATCCTCCACTCATTTTGTATTCATTCCTTAAAATGATCAGAATCTGACTGAGATCTTGACACTTTTGAAGCCAGTGAATTTAAGTGTGAGCATTTTATTTTATGTCTTTGTCAGGAGAATCTAATGTTAACTAAAGGGATTGGAGGAGTATCAGATAGTTATAAATAGTTTAGCTAGACCAGCTTTTTAATTCCCTGCGTCCTGTGCCTCAAAGCTGATTTAATGAAGAAGATATTGTCACATTTCCTCGTCTGTTGTATATTTATGACTTTAAAATGTTCAAATAATTGGTTTCTCAGTAATCAGAAAAGCCTCCTGAAAATATCAGCAGAATTATTCAAATCTCCTGTAAAATTTCAGAAGTATTTCCATAGTAAATGCCAAAATTAATGGCAACACTTTGCAAGCAGAGGTTAATCACAGTTCATTGTTTTGCTGTTCAGTGCACTGACAGTGCTCATTATAAATGCAGTTGCTATATATGCAGATGTAAGAAGCAGTTTTCATAGATCCACTGCTCAAGTATTAGAGGCAGATGTTTGCAATCTTTACTGCTAACTACTGTTTGCAGAAGAAGCAGGGCCTGCATGCATCAACAGCTAGAAGCCAGAGCTGCCATAGATTTTGAAGGCTAATTCTTGCCAAGGCAGGCAGTGTGAAGTGTGAAGCATGATCCAGGAAAGGCCAAAATTCTCAGTTCCATTTGGAAATTGAGCTTCATAGCTTGGAGGTAGTTTTTGGGCACTGCTTGGAGTGTTCTGAAGTCTTGCATTTGTGAACTTGTCAGTACAGTTGGTGCTTTGGATGCTTAGGCGTAGCTGCCTATCTGGGACTAAAAGGCAATTTATCTTATTCTTTAAAAGTAAAATTCTCTCAATTATGGCCCACACAAAATGTTTGCATTAATTTGCATCACTTATCATGTGAGTAATAAGCCCTGTGCTTCTCTCGACATTACCACGAAGGTTCTCCTTAGCAAACCTAAAAGAATTCCTCACTCTTTGAACAGACCAAACCCACAGAACCCCTCACCTCACGATGATTAGCTCTGCCTGCAACCCATTAAAGAGACCAGTCCATCAGGACTATTTGCTGTGCTCATTCACACCTCAGAAAGTCAGGTTCTCTACAGGCTTTCAAGACATTGAATTTTAATTTCAGATCTGCCGTCTGGTCCCCTAGTTGGTGTTTTATATGAATTGTAGATTGTACTAACTAAAATATTTCCTGCATCCCATTAATTCCATTGATGGGATCTCATGACATACACCAGAGTCACTGCTTCCATACTTGGGAAGCAAGGCTGGAAAGATCCTGCTTATCTTACAAGATGCTAATGCACAGCCTGCAGCTTCATGTGAACTTTCCCCGCAGGACATAGCTGCACAAGGCACATTAGCTGAGCACAGGACCACAAGTCAGGCTGTGTGACATTACTGCATTTCACAGCTGCAGAGTCATTCTTGTATCCAGTAGCAGGTGGACAGCAGCTGAGCATTGCTTTGACCACTGATGGTGCTTGGGAGGGAGATCCAAAGTCTTGCACTGGCAAGTTTTAAGCAAAACCTTTCTAACACCTGTACAGCTCTCCATGGCTTTCATTGTGCCAAGCTGCTGTGTGGCTCCAAAGGACACCTCACCTTCTCTAGTAGCTTTTTCACTTCTCCCACACTACCCCTGTCAGCAATGGGCAACCTGCCCTGACTATCCTGGTGACCAAGGGGAAGTGATTGATTACCCTGAGAGGGCACAACATCAGACAATGGCTGCAAATATGTGGCATGGCACAGGAGACAGAAGGTGCTCTTGCCAGAAGGGAGCTTCTCTGCAACACTAAACCAAAAAAAGCCAAACCACTAAAAAGACCTCAGAAGAAGCAAAGCTCCTTGATATACTCAGGGAGGTTGTGGCTGCTCCCTCTCTGGAGGTGTTCAAGGCCAGGTCGGATGAGGCCTTGAGTGACCTGTACTAGTGGGAAGTGTCCCTGCCTATGGCAGGGAGTTGGAACTAGATGATCCTTGTGATCCCTTCCAACCTTACCATTCTATGATTCTATGATATTGCTAAATTTTTTATGGAGTTGTCTTCCGGAACAAGTCTCAGATGTCCTCAAATATTAATAGTTGTAATGAAGTGCTCAGATTAGCAATTGCAGAAGCTTCTCCTCAGACAGACGTTTCAGCCTGTGGGATCACAGCCGATTACAAAGATTGTTGCAGCCGCAGTCACCTTTCCTTAAGCTGCTGGCAGCTGCTGTTATCCAAGCTAGAAGTCCACAGAGCATATGAAACATGCTCCCCTGGGGGGGCAAAACGGGACTCGTATTCTTCTCAGCATATAGCAGCATGGTGGGTGTGAAATGAGACACCACAGGACGGGAGAGCCAGGGCAGAGCACAGCAAGCAGGATGAAAGGACTTCAGGGAACATTTTAAATACATTTTAACTAAGGGACTTGGGGCTGTGTCTTGGTCTCAGTTTTGTGCAGACCTTTGTGGGGTTAGAAAGGAGAGCAGAATTTCCCTGATCTGAATTTATGCCACTTACCAAAGATCCCTGGAGTCAAATCTCTGCTAATTTATGTGATGTGCAAACCCTCTAAATCCAGCGGGTTGCAGTGTAAATCAGAGCATAAATCAGGTCAGAATCTGGCCCCTGATTAAAACCCTATGCAAAAAATGTTCCTTTAAATGGTTCAAAAGAAGCAGCTAAACCTCCTGATTTTTATTTAAACGAATGGTGTTAGGATTAGATGTCAAAATGTTATTAAAAATTGAAAAAGAATCATCTTTACTCTAGGAGATGAGAATATTTAGCATTTGTACTTGCTTGGGACCTGAAGGGACAACCTGTGCTGATGGCAAGAAGCGATTCTTAAACAGCCCCTGAAAATGAAAATATTCCATGAATGGCAGAGCCATAACTTTGGCTTTAAATATCTGTTTAACTTGGCGGCCTGATCTAGTTGGAGATGTCCCTGCTCACGGCAGGGAGGCTGGACAGGATGACCTTTGAGAGTTGCTTCCAATCTGTGAAGTAGGTAAGCAAAAAGGGGATAGAGAACAGCTCCCTTTTCTCATCTTTTCAATGCTAGAATCTTCACCATTTCCTCTAGTATTGGTTCCAAGGCCCTGGATGCCTTTGCTATCTCCACATATTCATAACATATCATTTTGGATCAAATTCACGGCCAGTTTTCACAGGTGCAGTCAGATTAATTTCACACCTCTGAATTTAGCTCTTTGCTGTGTATCTGGAGACCATTCATCAATATCCTCTGGAAAGTAGCTTGCTCTCTTCTCAACAAATAACCAGATCAGCCTCTGATATTTCCAGCCAGAACAAATTCCACTTGGTGGCTTTCATTTCTAGACGAATATTATTCTAAAGATAGGAAACATCCCAGCAGATGGAGAGCAGGCTGTGTATAAGCTTCTATGGCAAACTTTAAATAAATTGGTTTAGTGAGGAGTCCTTCTCAGCTGGTTATTGCATCAATAAATCAAGAGGTATCAAGTGGGGAAGCATTAATCAGATTTTGATAACGTCTTCTGGAGTCACTCAGAAGAGCTGACATAAAATAGCTCTGATTACACATTGTGGCATTGTATGGTGTGTTTCATATTTCATAACATTTATTCTCAGTGAATGTCTCAACAGCCTCCTGTTAGTGGAAGGCCGTTATCCATTGACATTGGCCTATTTTTCCTGTTCTGCTGACATTAACTCTTAATTACGTTTTTTTTGTCCTTTTTTTTTTTTTTTTTTTTCCCCCAATAATAAATTAAAGTCAATGAGCATTATGGAAATCTCTCTGACTAATACCCTGTGACTGTTACCTTAAATGCTTAGGGCTACAAAATGAAATTTAGTGTGGATGAGCTCAAAGAACCTATTTACTACTTTAACATTTTACAAGTCATACATTAACATTTAGCAAGTCATAAAAAATTTACATCTTTAAGCGCTTTGTACTTAATAGGTTAGTGCTGTGCATTGCTTTCAGGATGCTGGGGAAGGCAGCTGTAAAATGAAGGCAGTTTGCATTGTCTGCACATAGTTTATGCTGCTGTGGAGGTACCATCACACCCTCACAAAGAGCCTCCTTTGCTTCTCCTCTTTAGTTAGAAGCTGTTGTCCGTGGCAATAATGTGATGCACCCTGGTTCAAACTGTCTTAAAGTTACTCTGCTGTTAGTAAGTCTGTTGTGATTGCAGCAGGGAGGGTGCAACAAAGTGCTGGGCATGAGGTAGTGTGGTTGCATTGGGGTAAATATTGCTAGGTGATGTCTGTGAGGAGCTGCCCTCTTTTCTTTCTGGTGGGTTTCTGCAGATACTTTTGGTGATCTTCTATATCAAGTGAAAAGTTCTGTTATTAAGGACATAAACTTCACCTCACAATCACAGCATCCAGCCTCTGGAGTGTCCTGTGATTTAGTTACATCCATCATTAACCGGGCTGGTGCCACTAGGTGGTACCCAAGAATCTGAAGCACAGATAGAGACTTTCACAAGATTTCCCTTGTTTTGCAAGGATAGAAACTTCCTTTGTGCTTCTGAAAAGACTGGGAGATCTTCATCTTTCGTGTGCCTGTTAGAGGCACAGAGACTCTAAGCCCAAGTTCCTCCCAGATATGAAATTCTTCTCCCAGTTCCCTTGCAGCAGCCCTGAGCACTGAAGCAGCCTTCTTTTCCTGCATGGGTTATTGAAACCTCACCGAGAGGTGTTTAAGATGAGACTGTGTGCTGAAAACTCTCCATACAAAAGTAGATTGTGGACTAAATCACCCAAATTCGGAACTTCTCTCAAATGTAATCTTGAAAGAAAAAAAGATAAATTTTCCAGATGCATGGTTCCTTTTAAAGGATTTCTTCTGCTCCACTCATGATTACAGAAGCTGATTTGGACATGCTGCTATTTTGCTATTTGCACTGAAAGCTGAAAAAAATTAATATGATGACAATTCAGAATAAGATATTTAGACAGCAAAGTAGTGTAACTGGTAAAATGCTGCATTCAAAATATCCATCTAAAATAGTGACAGTTCTTTCAAAAGAATGCATTTTAGACATGGCTCCTACTTCCCTTAAGTTCTTTTTTTAGGATATAATTGTGCACTACAACTTTAACTTGTGGAAAGCCTTCAATTGGTCTCCACAGGGCAGTTTGGCTTTTGCTTTGGGAGATCTCCTGAGAAGCAGATTGGTGCAGCAAGAGCTCCTTAGCATTTACCCTGTGGGGTTGCCATTGCGTTGCCTTGCTGTGGAGGGATCTGCACAGCACAGATGGCATGGCCTTGGGCAGGTAAAAGTGGGATGTTCCTCTGAAAACAGGGAACATGGACTCCAGAGCTGCTGCTGCTGCCTCAGGAGGGGCACTAGAAAAAGTTCCTGGAAGAAATATTTTCAAGGCATCAACTTCAATAAATGTTTTGTTGTTTATTCAGTAATAGCCATGCTTTTGGAGAGCTGACCTTTCTTTCAGTCAATCTTTAAAACAAAAGTGTCTCCTCCAAAATAATCTTATGTTCTCTTAACTCCTTTTTCTTTTTGCTCTCTAGCCCATCTCTGGATAGGAAAGGAGAAAAGTGTTATAAGCACTGTCAAAGGTTGCTTGTACCTTTGCCTCCTTCTAGATTAGAAATCTCCTCCCTTCACAGAAGTAGTTCTAAAGTCTTGAAGGCAAACACTGCTGTCAGTGCTTCTGCAGCAACTTTCTCTTGAGTACTGGGACTTTCTTATCTCCTCTCCCAGCCTTTCAGCATGCCAGGGAGCACACAGGCCAGCCTTTTTTAGATCATTGCCTTTATTAGACAGGTCAAACTCTGCTATTGCAGTGCTCAGTAACTGGACCAAGTGTCCTGGTTTGAGCTAGAACAGAGCTAATTCTGTGCAGTGATTTGGCTTCTCATCTCAGTCTCTTCCCAGTGACAGCACTTTCTGCAGTCAGCAGCATGTGCTCACACTCACTGTCTGCTTCTAGAGGGGATAACACTGATGTTTGTAGCTAGCACCAAGGACTGGTGTGCAGAGCAAGGTCACTGCTGTATCTCCTGTGCCATGTTGGGAGTGCAGAGCAAAAGGCCACATCTGTGGGGAGGAGCGGACAATAAAGGTGACTCTGAGCTGACCCACAAGGGATTCCAGCCCGTGGATGTCACATTCACTATAAGGCCGAGGGATCACCAGGGCCAAGCCTCTTCTTCAGTGGCCATCATCAAGTAAGGACTCTCTCTGTTCTGCCTCTGGTCCCAGTCTTTCTATTCCTGAATCTGGTTCCTGCCTGCTGCTGAGTCCAGGCTGGGATTTGCCCTGTGCCTGCCGACAGCATCAGTGGTGATGTGATTGCCACTGAGTGAGTTGTGTCTGATGCTGGACCTGTACATATTTGTAACTATTTTACTTTATTGTTATTATTTTTGTTAAAGCAGTTTAATTTTTCTTCTCCACTCCACAAGTCTCTCTCCCTTTTTCATAGAATCATAAAATCATAGAATCATAGAATCGTAGAACTATAGAACCATAGAATCATAGAACCATAGAATCAGAGAATCAAGCAGCTTGGAAGAGACCCCCAAGCTCATCCAGCCCAACCTATCACCCAGCCCTATCCAATCAACTAGACCCTGGCACTAAGTGTCCCATCCAATCTTTCCTTGAACACCTCCAGGGAAAGGGGCTGATAGAGAGCATCTGTCATTCCTCTGGTGTCCAGCCCAACCCTAACCTTAGACACAAACACTATTCTATAAAGTCTGAAAAATCCCTTTTTATCTCCTCTGGCAGCTAGAGAGAAAGGAAACTTTCCGATGTCCCGATCCTGAGTTAACTTTCCAGCTGTTCTGTCCATCTAGATGCATTAATTAGGAGCAATTTCTTTTGGGCTTAGAAACATTTTCCACTCAGCTGATAATTTTGAGCACATCCTGAAGCATAAGCATAGAAAATCTTGCAGCAGCCCACAGCAAAGAGCTGTGGCAGCAGCAGCTGCTGACATCGGCTGTGCTGCTGCTCCTCAGGCTGCCTTTGTGCCAGGGGTGCTGTTCCCACTGCCTCCTGAGTGGGTAGCAGGCTTCAGCCCCATGGCTCTTGCATCTCACACAGGTAATGCAGCACCTGTAGCGCCCAGTTTAAAGGCCCGTGGGGATTTGAAGCAGCTCATGGAGGCAGGAGTATCACAGTTAATGTTCCAGCTGATTTCAAAGCACAGTAGGTTAAACCTGCTCATAGGAAGCAGCCTGCAGACAGGTCAATGGAAGTTTAGAAAATGGAAAGCTTTGCCTTTTGCTGGGGTTTTTACTGTGGAAATTCCTATCACAGACCCCTCAGGCACCTTTCATTAATCCCTGCTGGCACATTGGGCCTTTGAATTAAACGCTCAGCACAGTTGCTCTATTTTCACTTAAACCCCGAGAAAGAAAAACAAAACAAAAAAAACCCAAACAAAAGAAAAATGGATCTGAAACAGTCACACTGCAATTCCTGATTTTGTTGGCTTTTCATTATGTTGTTATTACGCTGGATGTAATTTGAAATGGTGGAATAGCTCCGCTGGTGCTGGGTGCTAGTGACATTTCTCACGTCCTTGTGAGAAGTAATGGGGGGAAAGAGGGCACTGGAATGCTATATTTTAGTTATTTTTAGTAATGTATTTTAGGATATCCTGATTGTGGAGTCTGAAAAGGTCTTAGCTGGTGGGAGGCTCCATAAAAGATCAGGCCTGAGGAGATGGATAGAGGTGCCCTGCATATCTATCTCCATTTAATGACTGTAGCTGTAGAGAGAAGGAAGAAACAAAAGTATTTGCCATAAATTTTAGACATAGCTTGACATCCAATCAAGTGCATCAGCATTAGCAATCAATTAATAACTCAAAGCACAGTTTTCAGGAGCCATAAATGACTCTGCACACTAATGGCCCTTAACAAGCCTCCAGAGCAGGCTTGGGTTTTGCCCCCATAAAGCAGCTGACATCATACAGCTACAACAGGGGAAAATGCTCAAATTAACCTAATCTGTTTTAATTTTCAAACACAAAAATCTTACTCTGAGTGAAAAGAGCAGCAACAAAAGCAACACAATTCTTTCCAAACCTCTGTGGGCCGTTTAGAATATTTCTTGTTCCTTTCCTCAGTCGCTTTCTCTCTCATCTGAAACGTCTGTCACTCCAGTCGTGCTTGGAGACTTCTGTGGCTCTCTTTCTGTTTGATTGTGTTTTCCCTTTGCACTAAGACTATAGCATATTTAAGTGATAATAACTCCTTTACTTCCCCGTCCCCATCAATTCGCCCTATTCTCACTGGAGTCCCTAAAAAAGCTATACTATGAAGAAATGGCATTAAGCTTTTTTCTTGATTGCCTTTCAGCAGCTCTGGGGCACATATGTTTGGGAGTCAAGCATATATCTGACAGACTCCTGGTGATCATCAGAATCAGATCTGCTAAGTAAGAAAATGTAATTTTTAAACCTATTCTCTTAGCTTTATCATCATTAACAGTAGATACTTCACTGAAATTTTCTTTAGGAGCACTATGTCAAACGCTGACTTCACTGCACATATGTCACACACTGATATCATTATTATCACTACTCAGGCCTTACTGGAAAGAAGTTGGGGCCAAAGCACTTAGTTTATTTAATTAATTGTTAACAGTTTGACCAAGTATGTCTGCCACGGAGAAGATGGGAGTACGATGAAGTGAGTAAGATTTCCCTGGCCTTTAGATCAGGCATTAAGTAAAGCAGCTTTATCTTTTGGAAGAATTAATGTCACCTAATACAGAGCTGCTGCATTCAAGAAATTGGTTAATAACCTCACTTATGCCAGAATATCATAGCATCATAGAATGGTTTAGGTTGGAAGGCAACCTCAAAGCTCATCCAGTTCCAACCCCCCTGTGCCATAGGCAGGGACAACTCCCACTAGAACAGGTCGCTCAAGGTCTCATCCAGCCTGGTCCTGAACACCTCCAGGGAGATTGTGGAGCACAGAATCCCTGAATAAGATCTTTGAGCACATTCTGTGCTCACAACATCCTACCTCCTCGTAGAGATCAGGAGCACAAGGACCTGCACCCACTTAGACTGCAGCTGAAAATGCAGCTGCTGAGACGTTGGCTTTGCTTAGTTAGAAGCCTGCAAAGGATCACATGAGGATAAGGGGGCTTTATGTAGGTAGTTTACACAACATCTGAAATACACTGGGAGCCAGTTCTACTTCTCAAGGCAGCAAGAAAACTTTCTCTACCCTCAGTATGCAAAAATATGGAGATGAGCTGTTGAGTGAGTTTATCCTGGGAGTTTCTTTTGGGTTCTCCAGTGGCTGCTTCTCTCTGTGCTGCCTGGAAAGCCTGAGGCATCTTTGGTGTGGGGTGCTCCTCAACCCCTTGCCAGTATCTCCTGAGAGTTTATTACTAGTTCTTTGCAGATACTCCACTAGAGATAAAGCTGTGCGAGTGCTCTACTTACCAAAATCTCCTATGTCTCTGCAGTTAAAGGATAGGAAGTTCACTCATATTGTACAACTCCATTTAAATCCTCTAATCTGAGCTATGGAGAGAAAATTAAGAGCTGAGTCAGTCAGAATCATACATTACACAGATAAAAAAAAGGCATCCAAAT
Organism: Ramphastos sulfuratus; assembly: GCA_013399055.1. Lineage (NCBI taxonomy): Eukaryota > Metazoa > Chordata > Aves > Piciformes > Ramphastidae > Ramphastos > Ramphastos sulfuratus. The sequence goes on along the minus strand of WBNM01032753.1, from coordinate 36,963 downwards.
ATTTATATTATAGACAAAAATACTTTAAAAGAATGCTAAGTTAGTAAAATCAAACACCTAAAAGCTTGGAAATGCCATAAACCCCATTGCTACCTTATGACACTTGCAGCTAATCCTCCTTCTGCATATCAAATACAGTTCTGTCTGTCTTTAATAACAGCCTCTCACACCTCTGTCCCCAAAACTTCTCCCTCACTCCTCCATGGTAATACTCTGCCTTCACTTTATCTCTCCCCTCCTTAAATCTTCTTTCTTTTTCATCCACTCCTACTTTTCTCTGTTTCTTCCACACCCTTAAAGCCATTGAAATCTCCTTTCCCTGCACTGGTTAGCTCTCAGAAGAACTAATTCTTGCTAAGGACCAGAAGTTGTGGCATTGCTGACCAAGGGCAGGGCTCAAGCCATGGCTACTCAGAGGATGTGGTGTCAGGCAAGGGATGCAGTACTGAAGCTGACTCTTTGCCTCTTGCTGACACTATTGTATGTTTGCAGTGCAGTTTATCTTGCATGTGAGCTAACAGCAGTCCAGCAACCAGTTAGAAAATTCATCTCTCTAAAGCTGGAGGTGTTGCCATGCCTGAGCCCATGAAGACATCAGTGCATGCCAGTGCAGGATCCGGCCAAGGCAAGGCAGGAAGAACAGCAGTGAAATGGGTGATACCCAAAACACTCTCAAAGGAGAGTGGGNCTAGTGGGAGGTGTCCCTGCCTATGGCAGGGGGTTGGAACTGAATGATCCTTGAGGTCCCTTCCAACCTTACCATCCTATGGTTCTATGATTCTATGAGATAAATTCTCTTTGGTGCCTCTCAAGTACACAACCTTAGAGCTGACTCCTAACAACAGAAGGTAAAAGGTTCTTAAACAGACGTGCAGCTTTAAAACTGGCAGTGTCCCTTGAACAGCTTCAGCAGTTGGAGACTTTTATGTAGGTGGGTGAACCTGAGGAGAAATAGTTAAATCTGTTTTAACTAAGAACCTGTGACTTCCAAAATAAACCCTGCAGAAGAAAATAGCAGCGCTTGGGAAGAAAGCACAAACAAAAAGGCCAACTCCACTTTATGCAGGTTCAAGGAGGCTCATCTGTGTGCTTCAGGTTTTGTTGGTGGTTTGTGGTTTGGGTTTTTTTGTTTGGGTTTTTTTGTTGTTTGTTTGGGCTTTTTTGGTTGTTTGTTGTTTGTTTCTGTTTTTTTAACATAAAGAATTAAGTCAAGTCTCTGCTGTCTGCCAGAACAAAATGTTACCCCTGCTGTTATGCAGCAAGCTTTGTCTCCCACGGGTCAGAGATGTTGAGAAACACCTGCTGAGAAGAGAATGCACAGAAAGTACACAGTAAGTGCATGGGAAGCCCCATTACATTCTACCAGTACATGGCACTTTGTTGTGCCAGATTCCTACCAGCTTGTTCTCATCTGTGCTCTTTCAGCATGGGCAGCTAGTATAACTGTTCATAGCTGTTGTCTGCTGCCTGTACCAGGGTATTTCATAGAGTCATAGAATCACAGAATGTCAGGGGCTGGAAGGGACCTCCAAAGCTCATCTGGTCCAGCCCCCCTGCCAGAGCAGCATCACCCAGAGCAGATCACACAGGAACACATCCAGATAGATCTTGAATATCTCCAGAGAGGGAGACTCCACAACCCTCCTGGGCAGCCTGTTCCAGTGCTCTGTCACCCTCACAGGGAAAATATTCCTCCTCAGGTTCACATGGAACCTCCTATGCCTCAGCTTCCACCCAGTGCCCCTTATCCTGTCACTGAGCATCACCCAGCAGAGCCTGGCTCCAGCCTCCTGGCACTCACCCTGCATGTATTTATAATCATGAATGAGGTCACTCCTTAGTCTTCTCCTCTCCAAGCTCCAAGCCCCAGCTCCCTCAGTCCATCCTCATAAGGAAGATGTTCAACTTCATTAATCATTGTTGTGGCTCTGCACTGGACTCTTTCCAGCAGCTCCTGTCCTTCTTGAGCTGAGGGGCCCAGAACTGGACACAGTACTTCAGATGTGGCCTCAGCAGGGCAGAGTAGAGGGGCAGGAGAACCTCCCTCAACCTACTCACCACAGCCCTTCTAATCCACCCCAGAATGGCATTGGCCTTCTTTGCCACCAGAGCACCCTGCTGGTTATGGCCATCCCTGCCATGCCCCAGGACTCCCAAGTCCCTCTCCCCTTCACTGCTCTCCAGCAGGTCAGTCCCCAACCAATACTGCTCCGTGGGGTTGTTCTTTCCCAGGTGCCAGACTCTACACTTGCCCCTGCTGAACTTCATTCCATTTCTCCCTGCCCAGCTCTCAGCCTGTCTCAGTCTCTCTGAATGGCAGCACAACTCTCTGCTGTGGCAGCCACTGCACCCAGCTTGGTGTCATCAGCAAACTTGCTGACAGTGCACTCTGTGCCCTCATCCAGGTCATTGATGAATACACTGAATAATACTGGTCCCAGTACTGACCTCTGAGGGACTCCACTAGTCACAGGCCTCCAGCTAGGCTCTGTCCCATTGACCACAACTCTCTGACTTCTTTCCTTTAACCAGTTCCCATCCACCTCACTACTCCATCACCCAGACCACACCTCCTCAGTTTCGCTATGAGGATGCTGTGGCAGACAGTGCTAAATGCTTTACTGAAATCAAGGCAAAGCACATCCACTGCTCTTCCATCATATATCCACCTGGTTACATCCTCACAGAAGGTTATCAGGTTGGTCAAACATGACTGCCCCTTTGTCAGACCATGCTGACTGCTCCCAGTGACCTTCTTGCCCTTGATGTGGCTAAGCACAGTGCTGAGGATAAGCTGCTCCGTTATCTTTCCAGGGAGGGAGGTGAAGCCGACAGGTCTAGAGGTATCTGGGTTCTCCTTCTTACTCTTTTTGAAGATTGGAGAGATGTTTGCCCTCCTCCAATCCCCAGGCACCTCTCCTGCCCACCATGACTTACCAGAGATGATGGAGAGTGCTCTGGCAATGACCTCTGCCAGCTCCTGCAGCACTCACGGGTGCATCCCATCAGGAGCCATGGACTTATGGCTGTTCAGTTTACTTAACTATTCCCTAACCCAGTCCTCACTAACCCAGTCCCCATCAACCAGGGAACCCTCCTCCTTAACCTTGTCTCCCTCCATGGCCTCAGGGGTGTGGGGCTCCTGGGTACAGAAGGAGACAACAAAGGCACTCAGCAGCTCTGCCTTGCCTGCACCCTCTGTCACCAGACACCCATCCTGTTCAGCAGGGGTCTGCATTGCCTCTGGGGTTGGCTCTGCCTGCAATAGATTTGAAGAAGCCCTTTCTGTTGTCTTTGGCCTGCCTTGCCAGATTGAATTCCAAGGAGGCCTTAGCCTTAGCAGCCTCCCTACATCCTCTGGCAACCAATTTCAGCCTTCTCCATCACACAAAACCTTCCCCTTCAGCTTCTGAGACTGCAGCTTTTGTCCAATGCTTCTTTCAAGGCAACACTCACTCCTCCCATCCACCTTCCTGTCTGTCCTTCCAGCACCCTTCTAATCTATCAGTTATTCTTTCAGCTCATCCTCAAGTCAGTGTAATTTTTTTTTCACTATAAGCAGAGCAGAAATAAAATATATAGCCATTAATGAACCAATAAAACCTGGTGTCAGTTTCATTGCACTAAAGATTCAAGTTCTGCTGCTGCCATGAGGAATTCTTGGTGAGATGCCACTACCCAGCCCAGAGCTCTACTGGTGTGAGCTGTAGGGTAGCCAAGGCCCTTGGTATGCCAAGCAGAGGAGCAGTGCACATGTGTGTAACACCTTCACAGAACCACAGAATCACAGAATCATTAACCAGGCTGGAAAAGACCTCTAGGATCATCGAGTCCAACCTATCACCTAACCCTTCTAATTAACTAACCCATGGCACTAAGTGCCTCATGTAGCCTCCTCTTAAACACTTCCAGGGATGGGCACTCCACCACCTCCCTGGGCAGCCCATTCCAATGCCAATCACTCTTGCTGTGAAGAACTTCTTCCTAACATCCAACCTGAACCTGCCCTGGCACAGCTTGAGGCTGTGTCCTCTTGTTTTGTGGCTGGGTGCCTGGCAGCAGAGCCCAACCCCAGGTGGCCACAACCTCCCTTCAGGTAGCTGCAGAGAGCAATGAGGTCTGCCCTGAGCCTCCTCTTCTGCAGGCTGCACACCCCCAGCTCCCTCAGCCTCTCCTCACAGGGCTGTGCTCCAGGCCCCTNGCTGCCAACTGAATGTGGCACCATTCACCACCACTCTCTGGGCCCAGCCCTCTAGCCAGTTCTTGACCCATACCAGAGTGCCCCTGTCCAAGCCAGGAGCTGCCAGCTTTGCCAGGAGCTTGTTGTGCCAGAGAGTGTCAAAGGTCTTGCTGAAGTCCAGGCACAGCCTGGATGCACAGCCTGCCCCATGTCCACCAGGCAGTCACCTGGGCATAAAAAGAGATCAAGCTGGTCAAGCAGGCCCTGCCCCTGCTATGTCTGTGCTGGCTGGGTCTGATGCCCTGCCCATCCTGTAGGTGCCCTGTGATTGCACTCAGGATGATCTGCTCCATTGTCTTGCCTGGCACTGAGGTCAGGCTGACAGGTCTGTAATTTTCTGGGTCCTTCTTGTGACCTTTATAGTCTACAGATGGCCGAGTGCAAAGCATCTCCAAATGTGTCTCTCCTTATGGCACTGCAGCCCTGGGTAGCTACAACGCTGAGCACTGACCAGCATGGCCTGTCCTCCACCAGCCCACCACTGTGCACTCTGTAAACCACTGTGGGCTGTTTCAGGGCTTGCAAAAGCTGTCAGATCTGCAAATGTATTCCCACTAATTAGAATAAATGACCACATGTTTGCCTGGCTAATGGAGTTCCCAGGCTCCCAGTGAAGGAAGCTTTTGCACTCCCAAACTCCACACAACTTCCATCTAAAGGAAACATTTTAGGTTTCTATATTTTACCAATGATTAAAGATCTGGGCTGGTGCTTTCTTTACACATTTGCAATTTGAATCTAAAATCTTGGCCCACCACCACGTGTTTTTGTTCCTGTCACATAGACTGATTCACAGGGATGGAGAGAGTGACCTTGGGTGTGATGGTAATAGGATTTAGGACAAGTATTAGCCACACAGGCTCACAGAAATTGTTTGACTAGGGAGGATAATTTTTTAGGCAGCTTCTTCCGCTGTGCAACATAAGGAAACACAGAGAGGAGTGAAGCAAAAAAGCCAGGCCAGCAAAAGCAGGTGAGGAAGCCATGAGGCTTGGAATCAACGAGCCACAACCATCTCCTCCAAAGGAGACTGCAGTTAAAACCTGGCCTGCATTGTGACATCCGGCCCTGCAGTTAATCAGCAGAGGAGTGCTGCTAATGCAAACAGCCTTCTCTGCAGGGCAGCACTGCCAGGCAGCCTCTGTTCCTTCTGGGTCACACCCAAATCACTGCTAAATTTTCACCAAAAAATTTCAGCAATCAACATCATCCAAAATTCCCACAGCCAATTTCACCTCCTTTGCTTCTGTGTCCAAAGAGGAGCCTCTGCTATTGTTTAGCCTTGCTATGTCCTTGGAGAATTACCACAGGCTGCTGGAGAGAGCCAAGAGAATGAACAGCTGCTGAGTGCAGGCATGTTCCTAAAACTGAAGAGCAATCAGCCCCAGAAAGAGATCTGGAAGAACCTCAGCAAATGGGAGCCTCTCTAAAGCACCCTCTCTGCTGTGCTGCAGAGGAGTTGGTCTCCTGAGTGTGATGTGCCATGAGTTCCAGTGCTAGGGATACTCTTTCGGAAAGCATTAAGCCTTTTAAAATGAACTCTAATTAATATATTTAATAGCTTGACTATATATTTATATCCAGCCTTTAATCTGCTTCAGTCACTTCTGTAGAAGTAGTGCACTGAGTGTTCTCACATCTGTCCAATAGCCCTGTAGTACCCTGGGTACTGCAGAATTTAAGAGCTTTGGACTGGACTATATAGAATATAGATTATGCTTGAGAATTTTAAAGCCAGTCATGATTTTTGTGTTTCTATCAAGATGATTTGTTCATAGAGTTATCACAGAACCCTAGACTGGCTCAGATTGGAAGGGACCTCAGAGTCCCCTCCACCCACCCACCATGCCCAGGGACACCTCTCAGCCAGATTCAGCTGCTCAAGGTCTCATCCAGCCTGGCCTGCAACACCCCCAGCAAGGAGGCAGCCACAGCCTCCCTGGGCAGCCTGTGCCAGACTCTCACCACCCTCACACTCAGCAACTTCTTCCTCAGCTCCACTCTCACCCTGCTCTGCCTGAGCTCCAAACCATTCCCCCTCGGCCTGTCTCAGACCCCCTCAGCACAAGTCCCTCTGCAGCCTTCCTGCAGGATCCCTTCAGGCACTGGCAGGCAGCTCTGAGGTGCCCCTGGAGTCTTCTCCTCTGGAGGCTGCACCTCCCCAGCTCCCTCAGCCTGTGCTCACAGCAGAGCTGCTCCAGCCCTTGCAGCATCTTTGTGGCCTCCTCTGGACTCTTGTATAGACTTGTTCTGTGTCTTGGCAAAGTTCATGAACAGTAGAATCATAGAATCAAAAAATAGTTTCAGTTGGAAAAGACCTTTAAGATCGAGTCTAACCATTATCTAAGTACCAAGGCTGGTGCTAAACCATGCCCCTTAGCATCACATCTTTGTGGCTTTTAAACACTTCCAGGGATATGAATTCAACCACCTCCCTAGGGAGCCTGTTCCAGCTTTTGAGAACCCTTCCAACGAAGAAACTTCTTCTAATGTTCAACCTAAATCTCCCCTGGTGCAGCTTGTGGCCATTTTGTCTCATCCTATCACTTGTTACTAGGGAGAAGTGATGGACCCCACCTTGCTACAACCTCCTTCTAGGAAATTGTAGAGTGAGAAGGTCTCCCCTCAGTCTCCTGACACATGGCAGATCTGTGGAAATACCTCATGATAAACACGGAGGAAACAGATTGTGTAAATAGAAAGATTAAGGTTTTCACTGAGACTCTGTTTTGAATCTACATCATACCAGCACTTTGCATGGTCCATTTGGTCCACTCAGACCAAATCTCATTTCTGCATTCCTCAAGCTCCTTTCAAATCATGTTGGCCACCAAATCCTCCCCTTTTCTTGGAAGTCTCAGAACCCCAGATTGTCATTGCCACACTCTAAACAAATCAGATATGAAGAATCAGGAACTTATTGGCAGCAGTGGCAGCAGTTATGCTTCTTGTTGGGATCATGTTGGACTAGTGCATTGCTCTTTCAGTGTAATGAAATCTTTGTAACTCATTGCATCATCTGCTGCATAAAATTTGGGTGAGAAGTGATATCAGACATCCCTCTGCAGAAGGGGAATGTTGCTGTGGGTTTAGCTTTGTCTCTGTTAAAATAATGCTATACCAGTATCAGGGTATACAGCACACTGTGGGGATCTTGGTGGATAGATGTGAAAATTATATCCCCCACAGAATGAATTTAAAGATGTCAGCCCAATCCTGCCAGCTGCTTCAGAGGGACAGGACCCATATTGTACTGTTTCCATGGAGAAAAGGCTGAGAGAGCTGCATTTGCTCAGCCCTGAGAAGAGAAGCCTTAAGGGAGACCTTATTACCATGGAGCAGTACATAAAGGTGGCTACCAGGAGGATGGAGACTCCCTTTGTATGAGGAGTCCCATGGAAAAGACAAGGGCTGATGGGGACAAGTCCCACTGGACTGCAGAAGAAAAAGCTTCCCCACCAGAACAGTTGGACACTGGAATCATCTCCCAGGGGAAGCAGTGGAGTGCCCTGCAGTGGACAGTTTTGAGACTCAGCTTGACAGAGTGCTGGGTCATCTCATTTAAGCTATACTGTCACGTAGAGAGGTTGGACAGGATGATCCTCGAGGTCCCTTCCAACCTGGCATTCTGTGATCCTGTGAAATATTCCACCTCAGCCCAGGACAAATCTGCACAGAGCAGCTTGGCAGGATCAGATCTAAAAGTTTTAAAGCAACAATTCCATGACAGTTAACAAAATCCTCCATGATAAGTCACATAGCATTTTAAACGTGACAGACAGAGAAAGCAGCTCTTGGGACACCTCTCATGCACAGATATTTCCCATGGCAAACTGCAGCCCAGCCTGAGCACCTGGGCTGTTGGTGTGCACTGTCCCAGAGGCTGACTGCAACACTGTGAGAGCAGTGGCACAGTGACTAACACAGCATCAGTCCCACCCCATTCTTTCAGCATCATGTAAGTGGAAAGTGTTTAATTAGGAAGATTTCAGTATTCATTTTTAGCTTAATAGGCTTTTCTGATTGATAACAACTTTATTATGGGCTGGGAATAGATGCTTAACCAACCCCAAAATATCTTTTTTTTTTTTTCCCCCCCCTCCCCCTTCTTGTCTCTTCAGGAAAAAAAAACGCAAGCAAATGTATTTCCTGCCCATTGAAATGCTGGTAATGGATTGGATGCATTTTAATAGAGCTGTGTTAGTTCAATTAGTATGAGGACAAGAAAAATTATATTCTAATTTTGTCAGTGCAATATCATGGATAAAACAGTAATTCCAGGCTACAGATGCTGTTTCGCCCATGCTTTATGGGAACTCTGGGCAAACGTGGGAGCCAGAAATCTATCTGTAACAATTCCTCTGTCTGACAAGAGTGTGCCTTTGACACCCACCGGATCTTCCTGAGCATCTCATGTGCAGCTCTGAGGTGCCCCTGGAGCCTTCTCCTCTGCAGGCTGCACCCCCCCAGCTCCCTCAGCCTGTGCTCACAGCAGAGCTGCTCCAGCCCTTTGCTGCATCTTTGTGGCCTCCTCTGGCCTCACTCCACAGCTCTGTGTCCTCCTCCCGCTGGGGACGGCAGCACTGGAGGTGTCAGCAGAGCAGAGCCAAGGGGCAGGGTCATAGAATCATAGGATCACAGAATCAGTCAGGGCTGGAAAGGACCACAAGGATCAGCCAGTTCCATTCCCCCTGCCATGGGCAGGGACACCTCACACTAGATCAGGCTGGCCACAGCCTCAGCCAGCCTGGTCTTAAACACCTCCAGGGATGAGGCTTCCACCACCTCCCTGGGCAACCCCTGCCAGACTCTCACCACCCTCATGCTGAACAACTTCTTCCTAACATGCAGTCTGAATCTCCCCATTTCTAGTTTGGTTCCATTCCCCCCACTCCTATCACTACCTAAAAAGTCCCTCCCCAGCTTTCTTGTGGCCCCTTTCAGATACTGAAAGGTCACACTAAGGTCACCTGGGAGCCTTCTCCTCTCCAGACTGCACAGCCCCAACTGCCTCAGTCTGCTCACAGCAGAGCAGCTCCAGCCCTCTGCTCATCCTCGTGGTCCCTCTCTTGTCCTGCTGCCCACACTCCTCTGGCTGCAGCTCAGCTGCTTCTGGGCTTTAATTTTTACTCCAAGGAAATGTGCAGCATAAGCCATGGGGGATCACATCCTTTGTGTTCCAAAAGCATTCCTTTGCCTTTCTTAATAGCTATTGGGAAGAAGAAGAATTTACCTAAAAGTGACTCCTCATCTTGCTAAGTATTAATTAACATTTTCTGCAGTTTCCATTGGTGATAGTGAAAATCTGGGGAGCACTTTGGGTCATCCTTGTAGGTAAAGCCAGGCAAACATATTTGAAAGGAAAATGTTACACAGTANAAAGATCAGCCAGTTCCAACCCCCCTGTGCCATAGGCAGGGACACCTCCCACTAGAACAGGTCACTCAAGGCCTCATCCAACCTGGTGCTGAACACCTCCCTGGGCAACCTGTGCCAGTGTCTCACCACCCTCACTGCAAACAACTTCTTCCTAATACCCAGTTTCAATCTCCCCTCTGCCAGTCTAAACCCATTCCTCCTCCTGTCCTTACAATCCCTTGTCAATAGTCCCTCCCCAACCCTCCTGCAGCCCCCTTCAGATCCTGGAAGGCCACTCCAAGCTCTCCTGGAAGCCTTCTCTTCTCCAGGCTGCAGAGCCCCAACTCTCTCAGCCTGTCCTCACAGCAGAGCTGCTGCAGCCCTCTCAGCATCTTGGTGGCCTCCTCTGGACTGGCTCAAACACTTCCATGTCCTGTTTGTGTTGAGGGCTCCAGAACTACTCTTCTCCAGGCTGAAGACCTCCAGCTCTCATGGCCTGTATTTTGGCTTCTTGCAGTGTGTAACTGGGACACTAAGTCATGCTCTGTTTTGCTGGGGTCTAAACAGATTGCTACATATTCCCTGGGTGGAATTCTTGGGGCTGTTTTCTTATATTAAAACATAACCATGGACTCATAGGTGCTTGCAATCAAAAGTGATTGTGCTTTTGTCTGCAGGATCTCAGAGCAGGATGCATGTCAGAGGGGGGTTGTTCTAGTCTGCTGCACTCCTGCATCATCTCCTCCTTCCTCATCCTCAGACATTACCATCCCTCCTGCTTCAGCTTCTGCCTGCAGCTGTCATTAAGACCTCTACCTTTGTGGCTGCTCTTTCAGAGCTGCCAGTCCCTACCACAAAGAACTATCCTCATTACCAGCTGCTGCTCTCTGTTTTCCGGGGAAGTTTTGTGTGGCTCCCACATCAGGAAAGGAGTATTTCAGTTGTGGTTAAAACTTTAAAACATCACTTTATGTTGTGGCAGTGTTTGCTCAGCCTTAACTAGGTAGGGTGAAAAAAAATCCTTTACAAAAGCTTCAAGCACTCCTGCCAGTGCAGTGAAGGCAAGTCCAGTCCTTGGGGTGCTGGATGCAGTTCAACTTCTAGCAGTGCTTTGCTTCTGAGAAACTGAGGGCAGTAATGATGAAATGTTCACCATGCCATCTGCAGCCCTCCAATCCAGGAGGATATTTCTTTGGGCCTTTTTGTCTTTCCTTCTTTTCTGTTTTTATTTTTCCTGGAACTATTTAGAATTTTTTTCCCCATCTTCATTACAAAGAAGGTAAAAATATAAATAATAACCAATGCTTTTATTGCTACTCTTGCCTGGCAATTGCCTGGGGAAAATGGTCTTTGTTTAGAGAGCTGTTTGATCCTTTCTTTGCAGTGTGAAGTGACAGCAGGCCAAAGTCCTAATGCCTTCTTAGTAAGCAGGAGTATGCTTTTATGTCACCTAAAGCATGCAGCAGAATTGTGGTTTCTTAGTAAGCAGGAGTATGGTTTTGTGTCACCTAAAGCATGCAGCAGAATTGTGGTTTAAGGTGTCCTGTTTGTGCCATCATGTTGAAACTGAGTTTCTGCCTCCATGTAAGAGCTGAAGTCCCCCTGGTTCTGTTGGTTTGGTTGTCAAGTAACTAATCTTTGTGAACAGGATGTAGGATAAGTAGGTAAATGTGATTTCTTGAGCTGGAAGCTCACTTGGTATTAATGTAAAAAGCTCTCCTGTTGTTATTTGTGGGGGACTGAAGAGTTTGAGTCTCCTCCAGACAACGTTTGATAAAGGAAGAGATCTCTTGCAAACTCCATCTTGCTGATTCTTGCCTCTCTATTGTCAGACTTGTCTCAGCTGATATTCCCCTCAACCTCCCTTATGAGCTATGTTTACTGATGAAAACTGAGCTTTTCAAAAGGGAAAAGAATGAGAAATGGAAAGGGGGAAAAAATTCCAAATTTTAAGCTCTGGAAAGGTTTCTGTGATGCTAAAGCTTTCACATCTGATGTCAGCTGTGAGAATTCCCACTTTTGAAGCCCCTCTTTGCAGGCTAATCTGAGGATGAGTCCTGCCTCACTGTTTGAACACCCAGAGAATCATTCATGAGGCTGACGTCAGGCTATGCCAAGGTGAGTAACGTTGGTGGGCTTAGGCCATTATGAGCCAATCTTACGCCTACTGCAAGCACAATTTTGCTGTTAGGAAAGGTACAGGGAGAGACCTTTTGATTGCATTGAAATGCTCCTGGTTTAGACTCGGAATTGGGTTTGTGCATGTTCTACTTTGTGTAAATCAGATCATTTTGGAGTGTCTGTTCCTGTGGCTGTGAAATGTGCCTCTGCAGATGAAACATAATCTGTTGTTTTGAGCTCCTAATGATGGCTTGCATATTGTTCTATAGGCTTAGATGCATGCAAGTCACATTCCCTGCTCACAGGAATTCTTTGGAATATATTTAACATACATTATTTTGCATAAGAATTCAACTTCCTTTTGCAAATGCTTTTTTTGCTTGTTTCTTCTTGTTTCCCTCTGTATTTCTCCCTGCTTTTCTCTGCTATTTGACTGATATCTGCACGCAGGCTCTCTCTGAAGGCAAACACTCCTGGCACATGGCACCAGAAGGTTACAGCTGAAAAGGGGACAGCAATGTGTCCTTGTGGCCAAGAGGGCCAGCAGCATCCTGGGATGCATGAAGAAAAGTGTGGCCAGCAGGGCTAGGGAGGTTCTTCTGCCTCTGCTCTGCCCTGGGGAGACCACACCTGCAATACTGGGGAGTTTTGGGAGTTTTGCAATACTGGGAACCAGGGAGTTTTGGGCTCCCCAGTTCCAGAGAGACAGAGACCTGCTGAAGAGAGGCCAGCAAGAGAGCTACAATGATGGCTGGGGACTTGAGCATCTCTCCTGTGAACAAAGGCTGAGAGCCCTGGGGCTGGTTAGTCCGGAGAGAGAAGGCTGAGAGGGGATCTGATCAGTGTCTATAAATAGCTGAGGGTGCCAGGATGAAGGTGCCAGGCTCTGTTTGGTGGTGCCCAGTGACAGGCCAGGGAAGAACAGGTGCAAGCTGGACCCCAGGAGGTTCCACCACAACATGAGGAGACACTTCTCTGTGGTGGGGGTGCCGGAGCCCTGGAGCAGGCTGCCCAGAGAGGTTGTGGAGTCTCTTTCTCTGAAGACTTTGCAACCCCACCTGGATGAGTTCCTGTGTGCCCTGCCCTGGGTGATCCTGCTCTGGCAAGGGGCTTGGACTGATCTCTGGAGGTCCTTTCCAAACTCAAACTCTCAGTGGGTCTGTGAAAAGCAAGAGACATGTGTAAGACATAGGTAGGATTACAACAGAGAAAAAAATGTGATGCATTGTTCTTGCCTGCATGACCTCCCTCTGAAGCAATGCTCAGCACCAGCTTTGATATAATTACTCCTGAATGTGCCAGAGCAGTACTTTCTGAAATAACCCTGGTGTCAAACATGATGAATGACCAATTCTGTAATGTCAGTCCCAGAGGGATTTCCAGCAGTGGCACAACCCAACAAACCTCAGGATGTCTGAAGACCAATCTGGGAAGAGGGACTGCAAGGGACTGTGGACATCAGCTCCAGCCCTGCTTCATCTGATAGCAGTCACTTGGAGCAAGTCACCCAGTCCACTGTGTCCAGCTCCCAGTGTCTTCTCTGCTGTCAGGTGACCCTTGGGTATGTCAGGTTCATCAGAAGACAGGTAGCCCACAAACAGATTGCAGATGGATTTTCAAACTAGGCACCAAAATATGCACGGCCTTGAGCACAGTTCCGCCGTTTAATAGGCCAAGGGGGAATGGTTTGGAGCTGAGGCAGAGCAGGGTTAGAGTGGAGCTGAGGAAGAAATTGTTGAGTGTGAGGGTGGTGAGAGACTGGCACAGGCTGCCCAGGGAGGCTGTGGCTGCCTCCTTGCTGGGGGGGTTGCAGGCCAGGCTGGATGAGACCTTGAGCAGCTGAGTCTGGCTGAGAGGTGCCCCTGCCCATGGCAGGAAGGTTGGAGGAGATGAGCTCTGAGCTCCCTTCCAGCCTGAGCCATTCTGTGATTTTTTAAAGAGGTGCAGGAGTATTTTAAAGTTCAATTTTGTGAATACATTTGTGAATATGTTTGTGCCTGTTTATTGTAAATCCTGTTGATACTCCCCTTAAATCTATCTTGTGAGCTATAGTTACTGATGAAAATTGAGCTTTTCAAAAGGAAAGAGTACTTTAAGATTCCACATGTTCAAGGGCAGTGTTCAATAGTTTATCTGGGCTGTAGGGAGAAGCTCTCCTTGCTTCCACATCTGCCACTGAACCCCTGCTTCTGCAGGGGTTCATCTCCAGGGGCTGAGCCCTGCAAGAATGTCTTCTCCATGCTGTGGTGGGAACTTGTGACAGAGCAAATTGGAGCAATGCAGCACTTCCCCTCTCCCCATGCACCGACCTGCAGTGACTGTGCTGCTGCTCCTCAGAGGAGCCCCACAGGGTTTAAAAGGTACGGCAGTGGTGCTGATGACTTTGCCTTCATTATTTAACACATGGCATCAAGAAATAGGATGTCACTAAACTGCTTCATCTACTCTGAGCTCCTGCTTACACTGTTTTCCATCCCAGCAATGCCTCATTTTCCTTTTCCTTGCCCTAAAAACAAACTCTGTGCTTCCAGAAAAGCCAGGCAGGGTGTGTGGAATGCGTGGTGCCTAGCAGGGCTTTTACAGGAATTCATTTCCCAGCCTCAGATTGGTAATTACTTTGGAACTGTTCACTTATGGTTGTGTTTTCAATAAAAATCAATCACAGCCATAAAAAATAATTTCTCTTTAGATGCCATTTCATGCAAATTCTTCTAGCTTCAGATTCCACCTGCATTGCCATGTAAAGCATACAATTAACAATAAATTACACAGCTAATACAGACAAGGTTTGGGCAAGTTGCTTTTCTCTCAATAATTAACTCTTCCAAAGCCCCAGCTTAAAATATGTACAAAAAGGTGTTTGTGTTGGAGATCATTTATTGCAGTAAAGCATCCAAGAGATTAAACTTTCCTTTTACTGAGATCTAAAGGAGAAATTCTTCCTTTTCTTTTGCTTACATCTCTTGTTTGGAAATCCCAGCCTGAAAATGGCTTTTTCCTCTGCTGCTCACCTCGCGCTCTAACCAGCGCTTGGGGACCAGTTCTAAACTTCTGCATTCTTATTTAGAGATTTTATTCAAAGAGAGCAAACCTTGCAAGGATTCCTTTTTCCACAGGCAGTGGCAGGTTTGAAGCATGCCAGTCAGCTCTGAAATGTAATACAATATTTCAATCCTAAGCCATCATTGTTTCAAAGAACAATGTAATTTATTAGAGTAACAAAGCGAGCTATAATGGACTCAAATCAATATAATACAATTAAACCACATAAAATATGCAGAGCACAGTGACATTTTGGCTCTTCTAACTGCTTTATTCTCAGGCTGATATGCAGTGCTGTCTTAAAGCATGGGCCCATGGGGACCATCTCCCGGTCCCCTCGTTTGAACAAGCTCCTGCAAGCAGTGTCTAATACCTAATGCACCTGCACCAGTGCCCATCTCGCTTCTCCTGCTGCTCAGGGAGGTGTGGAGCCTGTGCAAGAAGAGCTCAAGGTGCCTGAGCCATGCTTGTTCACATAAACAGGAGATGTTGCCACATTGTTCTTTAGGATAAGTGGATTCAAAGTGGCTTGGTAGGTGGATGGGAGGAGAAACTCTAAAAAAAGACAAAACTCTTTGCGAGTGGTACAAAAGCAATTTTAAAGGCTGAAAAAACAAGGCTAATTATTTAAAATAATTCATAACACTTCCCACTATCACAATCCTGCATAAAGCAAATGGCTCCTGCACAATAGTGGAATACAGAACACCCTTATCTGATTCCAAAGGGCATGGAAGCACCTCCTGCTTCCAGGCTTTGGTCTGGGAAGGTGCAGAGCACCCACCTGTGCTAATGACTTATCAGCACTCGGGATCAGGCCTTTAATGAGGTTTTTTCCTCCAACTTTCTTCTCCAGGTCCCTTCTGATCATAAGGCTTCTTTCATTATGCATATTAACCTGGGAGCCTGATAACTGCACTGTGGGCTCTTCCAGTATGAATAGCTTTAATTCTGTCAGTTTAGCTCTTCCAGCATCATGTGCTAAAGCCAAAGCACAGCATTCTGTTACAAACCTGCTTAAAATACCTGACACATTGCAGCTTTGGGCAGTCCTTTAAAGTTTCTTTGGGCACTCCTTTAAAGTTTCTGGGCATAAAAAAACTTTCCGCCAACTTAATTTTGCATCAGATATTTGGACCCTATGGTAGGTACTTCACTACTTTCTATTTTGATACAAAGCATGTCTGGAAGTTTTAAAAGGAGAGGCCACAACAAAAACTTGCACCTAAGCCTCCTCTGGGAAACAAGATTGGCATATAAATTGTTTGTGCTGGCTTCTAGCGGGGATTCAAAGGTTGGATGCTGTGTTCTGTTTAATGACAAGTGTACAATGCAGGTATTGTGGCCATCAAATATGAAGGACCAGAGTACACACTGCCCAAATAACTCCTGCAGATCTGAAAAGAAAGAAGTCTTTCTCAAGGCTAGTATCTCAATGCAAGCAACATGTTTGCTCGAGTTTCTAAAGGGAAAAATAAATGTCTCTTGAACTGAGCCTCATCTCCAGGTGGGAAAAAGGGCCCCTCGTTGGGTGCAGCACAGCTGAGACACCACAGCTGAACTTATGGTCACAAATACAATTTCTCACTGGACTCAAAGCCACAATGGACTTGGGCCCAGAGGCATTGCATTTCCTTTCTAAAAAACAAGATTGAAGTGGTGTTTGGGAGCTGTGTGCTTTGCTTTCAAGTCTGTGGTTCTCAGAACTGTTAAGGGTGCATTCACCTTGCTTGGCTTCTGTTTCTTACAATCAGAGCATGCATTGGGGTGGAAGGGACCTGACCTTTGAAGGGCATCTAGTGCAGCCTCCCTGCAGTCACCAGGCACATCTTCAACTAGATCAGGTTGTTCAGAGCCCCATCAAGCCTGACCTTGAAAATCTCCAGGCATGGGGCTTCCACCACCTTCCTAGGCAAACCATTACAAGATTCCAGAAGTAAAGAACTTCTTCCTATTGCCTTGCCACAGAACTTTCTTATTTGGTTTACTTGAGCTGGAACTTTTGGATTTCACCTTGTTAATTAATTAAGAGACAGTAGACGTGGCCTGGCTTCGGTTCAAAGCTGACAGCTTCAGACAGTGGCAATATTAGGAAATATTCTCCTCTATGGAGGAGAACTCTTTAAAATCTACTTCAAATGCTCATGAATTGCAGTCAATACCTGTTCTATCCCTGGCCCCTCAGATCTTAGTGGCTCTCCAAGATAACCCCAACCCGATGGTCCAGACAGTCAAAACAGGCTTTGCCCTGAACCCCTTGACACTTCCTCCCAGCACACGGTGGGGATTTGGTGCTCAGCAGGTTGGAACCTTTACACCAGCCCAGCAGAGATTGATTTTTGCTGCAGTATTTGGTTTGCTGGAAGGCAGCTTGGGAAAAGCCAGGTCCACACTGTGTAAGTCTGCTACCATAAGGCTTTGGCCAGAGGAGAGTCTGTGTCAAGGAATTTCTTGCTGCAATGTCACCGCAGATTGGCCTCTGGTGGCATTGTTTTGCCACCCTGCTGACCTGTGGTCAAGCTGACAGCTGACTTGCAGCCCCTGGAGTGATTAACCCAGTATAAGCTTGATTTCCCCAGTGCCAAACTCTCTTTCAGACTGGAACAGGGAAGAAAAAGGGATTGTGACTTGGCCCCGAATCTCTACTGCTCTCTTAATGTTTTTGAAACTGCAAATTGCTTCAGAACTTCTGCAGAGCTGAGGACATTCACAGTGTTTATATGTCATTTGTTTGTTCATTGGGTTTCTTCTCACACGTGTATGCAAAGTCCCTTTTACTACAGGCTCAAATATTTGTTTGCTTCCAGTGATTGCTTTTTTGGAACCTCTCATTATTCTGAGACCTCTGGCTAAAGTGTCTTTGGGATGGAGCTAGCTAAGCCTTCCCTGATACCTACAGTTTGTTGTTGAGCTGAATCATGGAATTTATGATTTTCTTCAACTATGTAAAATATATTTTAGTCCTCAAGGTTTTGTTGTGGGTTTTTGTAGTTTGGGGTTTTTTTTGTGTGGTTTTTTTTTTCCTTCTGTCTGTGCTTTTTTGTTTTGTGATATTTTTTGGTACATGTATTGATCTTTTTTTTTCTGGGTTTTTTTGAAAGGGAGGAAAACAAACACAGGGGCTAGTGAACAAGGAAAAGGATTAGGGAGTTTTCCAGCAATTTAGAAGGGGAGAACTGTCCAATAAGTTCTTAATGTTTAGAGCTCTGTTTTGTTAGATTTGTTTCTTTTAAAGAATGTCTGATTTTTAATCTCCTGGTAGTTTTAATTGCTTGCTTCCATTTGTCTGTCATCGTGTCACTTGGTGTCTATATGCTGTCAAGAATCTTTGCATCTTGCTAGCAATTTTCTGCCTTATTCCATACTACATCTGACACCCTCAGGGTGGGGAAATTCCCAANTCCTGGAAGCCTTCTCTTCTCCAGGCTGCAGAGCCCCAACTCTTGTAGCCTGTCCTCATAGCAGAGCTGCTCCAGCCCTCTGAGCATCTTCGTGGCCCTCCTCTGGACCTGCTCCAACAATTCCATGTCCTTCATCTGATTTCAGTTTCATGTCCTGATCATCTGATTGTTCATGACCCCATGAATGTGACTGGAATTCCCTGTTTCACATTGTGCCTTCTGCTGTAAGAGAAAGCCACCAACCAAACCCCATAGAAATACATTTCACTCTACGAGTCTGCAGTTAGATTTACATTCTGCTCATGCTTGAACATTAGCATATGTCAGCTAACATGTGAAAATAAATATTTTCCCTAGCCTGGATCTGATTGTCAGATTTCTTTTGAATTAGAGGAGGGTTTTCACACCCACCAGTCTTGCTGCCACCAGGCCAGCAGGAGTGGTCAGCTGCTGCTCCCCAAGTGCAGAGGTTCATGTGGCCTTGCAAGGCAGCTCCTGAGAAGACTTGCTCAACAGTTTGGCTTTATGTGATTGCTATGGAGGGGTAATTCATTAATGCAAGATAGGATTTTCAAAGATTAGTATTGTTTATTACCATATTCAGGACTCTCACCACCCCGACCACTAATGTTAATAATACTGGGTTCTTCCCATGGTCATGGAGACTTTATACAGATGATAACACAGGATCTGGAAATAACCAGCAATAACACAGCATTAATTGAACTCGATTGAAGTGGCAGAGAAGGTTGCTGTGGTCAGTGCACCGCCTGCAGTCAATACTCCACTTGCCCACTAGATGGCGTCAGGGAGCTCCTTTCTGCTCATGGCAGAAGGCAATGGTGAGTTACCAGAGGCTGAAGTAGTTCCTCACAAAATGATCTCCCAGCTGTCAGGGCTGGCTGCAGCTTCAGACAGTACCCAAATGCTCTCAGGGAATTCTGTTACTGTCTTGTCAGCTGCTGAGGCTTCTGATTCTTCCCAGGCTGCTGGGGAAAGGAGGCAGACATCTCTGACCTGGTTCTGGCTCTCCGGATGCTCTGTGTATCTCCAGCACTTCCCATCTTGGCAGGAGGCTGTCAGGTGCAGGCAGGATGCAGTGCCATGGGCAGTCTCAGCAAAGTGTCAGGCTGGCTGTGCAGGCATTTAGAGCCTGCTCCTGGGAAACTCTTGGCAGGCAGTTTCCAGGCAGGTCAGGATGCAGTAGGGCAGTAGCAAGCACAAATACAAGGGCAGAGCACATTGTGTCACCTGCTCATCTACTTTTATCCATACAGCCTGAGACTAATGAGCCTTTGGACACAGAATAGCCAACCAGAATGGCAGTTAGCCAAACCTGAACTTACTAGGTGAAGCCATAGGCTTGCTTTACCCTTTCTAGGGCAGCACACAGCCTTGCACGAGGCAGGCACAAGATGAACCTGTGTGCCTTTTTTACCACGGAATGTAAAACAAGTTTGGCCAAGCCAGAGTCCTCAGACTCAGTGGTTCCAGTTTCTTTGTCCTCTTTCCTGTGGTTGCTTCTCCCCCAGACAGAAGGAGGGGAAGCAGAAAACCATGCCTGGGAAAGCCCAGACATATACAAGCCTATTTTGGCCTGTTGAAGCCTACCATGACAGTGATTCCTATGGAAATGAGAGGAAAAAAAATTTGTAGTGAGTGACAAAACAATATCAAGCAGGCGGAGAAGGCTTCTGATGATAGTACTTATCTGTCTGTAGCCTGGGTGCTCGGGGAGGGTGCATTAGGCTGAGCAGATACACAAGGCAGTGAAAGCAAATTACATCTGCTCTTGAGATGTGTAAGCTGATAGAAAGCCAAAATTAAGAAATCTGCACCAGGGCACAACAATAAATCTGGGAAATATAGTCAAGCAAATGTGGCCTTGACCTTTTGCTCTACCCACAGTAACATTTCTCCTCCTGGCACTTAAGCCATGCCTGTGCTGAAACAGATGCTGCCTGGGACACCCTCCCCTTTATTTACCTAAAAAAGACAAACTATTGGTGACCTGTGCTGGGCTTGCTTTAAGCACTGCTGGGGCAACAGCTGGCTTTAGGGGGACATGGCAGTAAATTTTCTCACTTCATTTAAACATGAGGAGGGATTATTTCCCTGTGAGGGTGACAGAACACTGGCACAGGCTGCCCAGGGGCGTTGTGGAGTCTTCCTCTCTGGAGATATTCAGAACCTGCCTGGATGTGTTCCTTTGTGATTTGGTGTAGGAGATCCTGCTCTGGCAGAGGGGTTCGACTGGATGAGCTTTGGAGGTCTCTTCCAGCCCCTGACATTCTGTGATTCTGTGATTCTCCTACTTAAAAGTAAAATACTATACTTGCTAAGACTTTATAAAATAAGGATTTCAATTTGTCTCCTAGGCTGCAATATTTCTAGGCCTGTCTTCTTTGAGTATGGAATTTCAAACCTCACTTCTCCCAGAGAGAAAACTCAATGCTTTTGAGGCAGCGGTATTGAGGTTAACATCCTGCCTGCAAATTGTGTTGAAGCCAAGCAGTGCTCATGCTTCATCAAACAGCCTCTCCCAGGTTTAACTTATAGCTCCTGGACAATGCAGAAACCTGCCCCACCTGTCCCACTACACATTATTAGATCTGGAGCTAAGACATGCTCAAAAACTAAAAAAAAAGAAAGCTTTCCCTTTTCCTTTCTTTTTTTGCCTGTATTGAAATGGCTTGCTGAAAGCTGGGGTCAGCTAGAATCAGGCCCAAGGCACTCCATGGCCATGTCTTTGTGATGGTTTTGTTATGAAGAATAGCATTTGGCTAACGGACCTATGCAACTGCTGGGGCAATACTGATACCCACTTGCACCACAGGGCACACACAAGGCCATGTCAGGCCATGAAGCGTCTTGCAGAGGTTAGTTTGTTGTGCTTAGGCACTTCCTTGCCCCTTGTCTGTTTGTTATATTTGCTGTTTTAAACTGAATTCAGTAATGAGGCAGACAGATAAAACTGTATTCTCCAAGATCTTTTCTGGCCACTTTTTTGTTGGTACAAGATAAACTTCTTATAGCTCTGTCACCCAGTTCAGGCTTTTGTTAAAATGTATGAAACCTTTTCACTGAATTCACTTCTGCCAAGGATGCTTCTGTGAAGTACATTTTTCACACTTTTTTCCCACTAGGGCTCTTCATAAAGATTAGGTCATTTGTGTCAACTTGTAAACAGTCTTCTGGCTTATGATTCTATCCTGTTATTATTATAGATTAAAGTGGGTTTAGTAGCACACTACTGTAATGTTGAAAGATAATTAGAATGCCCCAGTTTCAGCACCACAGAAATTATTATGTTAAGCCAAAGCAGTGCTCAAAGTAGGGGTTTGACAATAAACCCAGACCAGATGCTTCAGGGAAAGGTGGAAAAACCCCCATCCAGCACAACAATATGAGAGCTAAATGGGAAGCTTCTCGTTATACCTAGGAGCTTGAATGCCCTCAGGCATAATACCTGAAATGTTTGAATTCTAACTTTATCTGCAGTTGTTCTTGTGTATATTTAAAAACAGGGATGAATCTTCACCTTGCCTGTGTATTGTGAGATGACATCTCCTGAGAGGCTCTTAGTGCTCTCCCCGGGTTAGAAACAGCTCTGAAATACTAACAAATCACAAATCTCCTTTGATTACTCAAAAGATTCTCCCATCTGTGCGGTTGGAAACAATTTCCTACTTCTGGCTTGTAAACGTAGGATATGCTACGAGTGTGCCTTTTGGAATACTGTCCCAGAATGTAGGTTTAGTCTGGTTGAGAATGCAACTCCAATGCTGTGTTCTCAAAGCCCAGTGTGGGTCTGTTGAGTTGGTTGTGGGAATTAAGGAGGCAGGAATTATACAAGCTGTAGTTATTTTAGTTCCCAAAGCCCCGCCCACAAACTCTATGCAAATTAGTTAGATTGGGTACAAATTCGTTGGGGAAGATCTCCACAAGGATGCTTATAGGGAATTTAGTAATGCAGGAAAGTCAGACAGTTGGAAAAGGTTTGCCACAAAACAGCTTTGCCACACTTACAACTAAAGGCAGCCTGGAGCCCTAGGGCAGGTCTGTGCTGCTCACAGAGGTGCAGTAGGACTCTGGAGCTGGTCCCTTGGCTCCTGTGTGGCAGTGTCTGGGACTGCAAATTGTAATCCAGCAGTGGATCAATGTGGCACAGGATCCAGTGTGAGTGACCCTGCCAGAGCCCAAAGTGCCTGCAGACACTGCTGCCACGGGCACAGAGCGTGGGGCAGCACAGGGCCAAGCCAGGCTGCTGGCAGTGTGCCCAGCACCGGCGGCGGTTTGCGGCAGAGGCAGCTCCCTGCAGCAGGCAGGCAGGATGCGGCGGGCCCAAAGCAGGGACTCTGCTTTGTCCTCACCCTGCTGCCAGATACCCCTCAAGGTCTGACTCTAGTTCCGACTCCAGGTCCCACTCAAGGTCCCACTCAGGGTCCAGCTCAAGGTCTGAGTCAAAGTCCCAGTCAAGTCCCCCTAGCTAATGTCTCCAGTTGCCATATCTCTATCCTGGAGCAATTTGCTCTGCCCTGTTCAAGCCCACAGGGGTGGGGTAAGGAACTTGGCATCTACTTCTTTCCACGTTCCAAACCCCTGGAGCCAGAGGTGGGGGAAAGCAAAACAGTTTTATGCCCCATTCAAACCTGTGGTGGGGCAGGGACCTGGGTGTGCCCTGCCACACTGATTTGCAAACACACCTTGTCTATGCACAGGGAAGTGCTGCTCAGCACTCCTGTCTAAGGAAGAGCACAAAACTCCCTGCACATGCCAATAAAAATGGTTCTCTGAGGGCACTAATTCAAAATCTTACAGCTTCAGCTCCATTATTGCAGAGGCCTCCCAGGGAGGCTGTGGCTGCCTCCTGCCTGGGGGTGGTGCAGGCCAGGTTGGATGAGGTCTTGAGTCTAGTTGAGAGGGGTCCCTGGGCATGGTGGGGAGGTTGGAGCAGATGAGCTCTGAGGTCCCTTCCAACCTGAGCATTCTATCACTCTATGATTATTAGAACAGGTGCTGTGGGTGCATGCCTAAAGCTCCAGCAGGCAGGCAGGAGTGGATCCAGTCACAGGGGCTTTTTTCTGTCCAAGTGCTTGAGCTACGTTTTCCTGATGGATTTCTTTCAGTTCTTTCTCATTTTTTCCCCAAGAGAAAACCAGAAAGGGAAAGTTTGGGAAGTATTTCAGCATGTTCATGCCTGTGTTCATGGCTAGAATATTTGGTGAGGAGCTAGCCACACTGGCAGGTACTCATGCTCACAGAAACATGGAATCATGGAATAGTTTGAGTTGGAAGAGACCTTAAAGATCACCCAGTTCCAGCCCCGTGCCATGGGCTGGGGGCACCTTCCACTAGACCACATTGCTCAAGGCCTCATCCACCCTGGCCTTGAACACCTTCAGGTAGGGAACATTCACAATTTCCTTGGGCAACCTGTGCCAGTGTCTCACCATCCTCACTCTAAAGATTTTCTTCCTAATCTCCAGTCTCAATCTACACTTTCTCACCTTAAATGCATTCCCTCTCATCCTATCCCTACAAGTCCTTTCCAGGGCTTTCCTTCGGGCTGAAGTATATTGCATAAAGTAACATGACAGGCAAAAAAAAAAAAAAAAAAAAAAAAGCCACACAACGACTGCCAAACCCAACATAATAAATGGCAAAAAGGAATAGGTACAGTGCTGGGTGTTTGGAAACAGCATTTGCAGATGCTTACTCTCAAATAATTCAATTCCAACTTTACTGGAGAGCGAGGAACAGAATCGTCCCAGAAACAAGCATGAAAAGATGAGCAAATCCCAGTGCTGTGCAGTAAAAGAGGTCTGGAAGCTGGGAGGAAACTGAGGCTACCCAGACAGGCCACCAAGTGCAGTGTATGCTGCTCACCTGAACGTGTGCTTGCCTGCAGTGCTGCAGTGGATGCAGAGTGGCAGAGCCTCCTCCGCAGCGTGGCAGCAGGGGGCTGTGTGCTGTGGGGTTCACTGAGCTCTGCTGTGCTGAGCCTCCTGAAAGCACCCCCTGGAGAGCAAGCAAGACTAGGAGCAGCAAGTTCCCTCCTCAGCTGCCTCCCAAGAGCAGCTCGAGACACAACTGGAACATAGAGTTCTACTAATTGGAGTGAAATCCAGCAGGAAGGAAGCTGGGAAGCTGCAAGGAGAGGCAAAATATCTCCTTTGAAGGCATCACGAACCAGGTGGTCCTGTGGGTAGATTGGTTTTGAGTTCATCCACTCCCACCACCAAAGAGCAAATAGATGACTACTCATTATGAGCTCTTGCAGCCAGACTGCCTCATCTAAGCAGAACAAATGTATCTGCTCTTTGTGATTTCTGACATATTGATCTTCTGGAGTCATGGAGGCACTTGGCAGCATCTTGCAACTTGCTCCTTTCATCATGGATACCTGTGGGGTCCAGGAGCTCTTGCAGAAGTTCTGTGCTTGGAGTTCTGTGCTTTAGGACAAGGAGCAATGGATGGAAGCTGCAGCACAGGAGGGTCCAGCTCAACATGAGGGGAACTTCTTGACTGTCAGGGTCCCAGAGCCCTGGCACAGGCTGCCCAGAGAGGTTGTGGAGTCTTCTCCTCTGGAGCCTTTCCAGGCCTGTCTGGATGTGTTCCTGTGTGCCCTGAGCTGGATTGTCTGGTTCTGCTCTGGCAGGGGGGTTGGACCCTCTCTTTGGGTCCCTTCCAACCCCTGACATCCTGTGAGTCTGTGAACTTCTACTTGCTTTGTAGTTCAAGCTACCAGTTAGATGGTGAGGAGAGCAGAATATACTATAGGGATATAATAACAAATTCCTCTGATTCTTAAAGAGGTCTTCTATGTAGGAGTGTGGTTAGTAAGCTGAGAGAGGTTCTCCTCCCCCTCCACCCTGCCCTGCCACATCTGGAATACTGTGTCCAGTTCTGGGCCCCTCAGGTCAAGAAGGAGCTCAGAGGACTGCTGGAGAGAGTCCAGCCCAGAGCCCCCAAGCTGCTGCAGGCAGTGAACATCTCCTGTGAGGCCAGGCTGAGGCAGCTGGGGCTGGCAGCTGGCAGCAGAGGAGCCTGAGGGCTGCCCTCAGTGCTGTGCTAAAGATGTGCAGGGCAGTGTGGGCAGGACACAGCCAGGCTCTGCCCAGGGGTGCCCAAGGGCAGCACAAGGGGCACTGGGGGCAAGCTGGAGCAGAGGAGGTGCCAGGGGAACAGGAGGGGAAACTTTGTCCCTGTGAGGGTGTTGGAGGCCTGGAGCAGGCTGCCCAGAGAGGTTGCGGAGTCTCCTTCTGTGGAGCCTTTCCAAGCCCACCTGGCTGTGTTCCTGTGTGCCCTGCCCTGGGTGATGCTGCTCTGGCAGGGGCTTGGACTGGATGAGCTTCCCAACCCTTAGCATTCTGTGATTCTGTGACATTTGTTGACTTCTGAAGGGCTGTGATGAAAAGCATGTGTGAAACACAACCAGCACACATGAAGAAGGGATCTGTATCAGCCAGCAAGGAGCTTAAGCATGAGCATGAGTTAGCAGAGAAAGGAGGTTCAGGGGCATCAGAAAGGTGGTGGTTTATGTGTGGAGCCTGCAGAGTCTCTGCAAATAGCGACCATGATAAAATAACAGCTTAGCTTTAGAAGCATGGAGTCCTTGCAGGTTGTTATTCAATATGAGGCTTGTGGAAGAGAATCTTTGGAGGGAATTACAGCATGAAAATGTTTGAATTTGGTTTGGAAATGCCATTCACATGGAGATAGCCTTGCCTCTGAAACTCCTGAATCTATAAACTCATCTGAAATGTGACATCTTCTGGTTCCTGTTGAGATTATGGAAGGTTGCTAAAAAAGGGAATAAAGATGGGAATGTTTTGTTGTGGTTTTATTTTTTTTTCTCACTGTATGGCTTTTACAAGAAAACAAACTATAAATAATAAAAAAATCCCTCAGCAGTGGTATAAATCTGGGTTTGCTGTGAGACTTAGCCTGCAAAGCCATTGGCTGCCTCGGAAAGATGATTTCTAAATATGAGGGATTGTGCTTATACCGCTTCCAGTAAGTTTCTGATTCATGATCCTTCCTTTTTGATTCCTTTTCCACAGCTTTAAGAACATCAGAAAATCTGTTGGTAGTTTAGTTTTGTAATTGTCAAGTCCCCTGATTAATTAGGCATGCAATATAAATGAGTACAACACAAAAGTAAATGTGTGGGAGGCTGATGAGATCATAGTTCTGCTGCAGTTTATTTAATTCTCAGGGAGTCTGAAGTTTGTGGAGCTGTCAAGCAGGTTTTTTTTTTTTTTATTATATCAAGGAAAAAAAGAATTGTTGGGATTCATACAGGAGAAATCACATCGCCAAAGTCTAGCACTGACATTTTTTTTGCTTCTCTTATCCACTATTTGTAATATCCAAGGTGCTAATAAAGTGGGATGACTGCATGGGCATCTTAGGCTCATCTTCCAGAGAAGGGATGTGAGCAGGAGTCTTGCTCTAGCTGCTGGGCTCTCTCCAGATTGGAATGAAAATAAGTAAGTGGCATGGACCATAGAATCATGGAATTACAGAATGGCTCAGATTGGAAGGGAAGTCAGAGCTCATCCCATCCACCTTCCCCACCATGCCCAGGGACACCTCTCAGCCACACTCAGCTGCTCAAGGCCTCATCCAGCCTGGCCTGCAACACCCCCAGCAAGGAGGCAGCCACAGCCTCCCTGGGCAGCCTGTGCCAGACTCTCATCCCCCTCCCTCGTACTGAAGAACTTCTTCCTCAGCTGCACTCTCACCCTGCTCTGCCTCAGCTCCAAACCATTGCCCCTTGGCCTGGCTCAGACCCCCTCAGCACAAGTCCCTCTGCAGGCTTCCTGCAGGATCCCTTCAGGCACTGGCAGCAGCTCTGAGGTCCCCCTGGAGCCTTCTCCTCTGCAGGCTGCACCCCCCCAGGGCCCTCAGCCTGTGCTCAGAGCAGAGCTGCTCCAGCCCTTGGATCACCTCTGTGGCCCTGGATGCTCAGCACCACTCCATCCTGTCTCGTTTCTGCTATACAATAGACTCTGTCAGGCCATGATAGAGGATGGAGTCCCTCAGCCTAAGCAAGCCAGAAAGACCTGGAGGGAGGAACCATGCCATGTTCCAGTGCTAGGGTGAAGCTCTGCTCTGTCATTTCCTTGTGTGGTACCCAACCCAACCTGAACCTCAACAGTAATCTCAGCAAAATCAATAGACTAATTGCAAAGCAAAGAGTTACCCAATGGGAATAATGATTGGCAGAACCTTGCCCTTAGAATGCAATTAAAGTTATTTACCAGATTGCTGTTTTCAGCATCTTCCTTATGAACTCATTTCAAGAAACAACAGCAATTAGGTGTCTGTCCAGAGTGTGCTTTGCAGAGCAGCAAGGAGCAACAGTTCATGTCTGCTCCTTTACACACCTGTAGATATTAATTCAACAGTTTACACCGGGGAGGATGGGATCCAACAAACTGCCCTTACTTTGGTGGCTCACAGATGTGTGGTGCTCACCTGTATGGTCCCTATTGCTTAGCCAAATGCTGAGAATTTGCCTTGTAAGAGCTTCTTTTGCTCACCTCAGCTGAATGCTGCCTTTGCACCAAACCTTATTCTAGCTAATTAAACTGCTTGCTTCACAAGAATTTCCTGGCCATTTGCTCACATCCATTCAATACAACACTTCTGCTGTCCCCAGCAGAAGGACACAGAGCTGTTGGAGACAGTCCAGAGGGGGCCACAGAGATGCTGCAAGGGCTGGAGCAGCTCTGCTGTGAGCACAGGCTGAGGGAGCTGGGGGGGTGTAGCCTGCACAAGAGAAGGCTCCAGGGGCACCTCAGAGCTGCCTGCCAGTGCCTGAAGGGATCCTGCAGGAAGGCTGCAGAGGGACTTGTGCTGAGGGGGTCTGAGCCAGGCCAAGGGGCAATGGTTTGGAGCTGAGGCAGAGCAGGGTTAGAGTGGAGCTGAGGAAGAAGTTGCTGAGTGTGAGGGGGGTGAGAGTCTGGCACAGGGTGCCCAGGGAGGCTGTGGCTGCCTCCTGCCTGGGGTCCTTGCTGGCCAGGCTGGATGAGGCCTTGAGCAGCTGAGCGTGGCTGAGAGGTGTCCCTGGGCATGGTGGGGAGGTTGGAGGGGATGAGCTCTGAGCTCCCTTCCAGCCGGAGCCTTTCTATCATTCTGTGAACACACAACTCACAATCTGGATGAGATCCTTTCTGAGCAATATGAGCTTAAAGAAGTGATTAAATAGTGGAATTGTTCAGGGAAGATTCCCCATCCCAACTGGTGAGACATCAGAGCTGTCTGATCTGTTAAAAGGAAAAACCTTTTAAACTAATCGATCTCCTGCACAACAATTTATGTCAGTGCCTTTTAAGATGATCCTTTCTTAAATGGGTGGCTGACAAAGAAATATATCTGGTACAACTGCTAAATGAATAGATTTGCAATGTGCTAAGGCAATGCATTTAAGAGGTCTTTCTTGTATTTTGAGAAGAGGTTAAAAATCCTGGCAGCTCTCTCAAAGCAGATTCCTAAGTGCTGTACTTCGTGTGCCTTGTGAGTCTGATTGAATTGGATAGCACCCTTACAGCAGGCCATGCTTTCTCTCCTCCTTCTTCTCCAGACTTCCATTTCAAATGAACTAGGTGAAATGTTGGGCTTTGGTTTTGCTCTGAAAACAAAAGCCCAAACAGGCTTTGAAAAGGGACAGGTTGTCTGCAGCACTCTTACAAAGCCTGGGAGCAGCACCTCATTCCCACTCACTCGTCCGGCTCATCACAGGCTTGTCCAAAATATCCAGGCTCTGGCTGGCCTCCAGGACAGGCTGATGAAGGTTTTGTTTGCATGATTTTCTTTGGCATTCCATCAGCTGGACATGTAAAGAAGGATTGAAAAATACTGGAGCTTGCTGCTTTTTTGTTCCTAAGAGAAAAGAGGAGGTGTTAGCAGCACCATTTCAAGAGTGTTTCAGTCAACGATGAAAAGTTTTGTCTCTAAGGAGCAATGCAGCATCCTGTGTCTCCTGTCATGCTTCTCCTATGCCAGTTACCATGAAGAGCAGGACAAGATGGGGAAGCAGCTACAATTTTTCAGCATAATGCTTGCAGAGAGTGACTGGTAAAAGGTGGGAAGTCTTCTATTGCTTGTCGCTGCATACCCGAGTACATCTGCTCCGTTACGCGTAGTTCCGAAGCAGCAAACATCTGTCCTGAGGAAGAGGGGAAACATAAACCCTGTCAGAATTTGCTTCTTGTCTGCTTCCAGAAATAAGCACTAAAGCATGGCCCCTTCTTGGGGCAAGCTGCGCAGCGCTGCTCTGATGGAGACTGACAGGAATATTTCCCTAGAGGTAAATCCTGTCCAGGATCTCTCCTTTCTCCCGTACAGAAAAATGAGCCAAGGCACGGCTGTAACTCAAAGCATACCTCTGTACTTAATGAGAAGCCACACGCTGCTCACCAGTATGTCTCCATCCCAGTCTGGGTGCATCATCTTTTTAAAATCAGAGAACAGTTGAGATTTAATGTTCACCAGTAAATTTCCACCCTGCCTCCCTTCAGGAGAAAGCTTCCGACGCGCAGACATCTTTATATGCCTATAACTCCTTATTTTTAGTGTCGCTATATCACCTAGGAGGTCTCATCATAGGGGTGGGAAGCTATCTAAAGAAGGTGAGCGTGCAGGACTAGAAGATGGGTTTCTAATCTCAGGGTAAGACAGGCAAGACCACAGAAGTAAATAAAAGAGAATGGGCGACTATGAGGAAGTGATGAGGCAGTATTGATTAGCATGGGATGTGCTACATCTCGGCCTGCCCACAGCCTCTGCAGGACAAAGTCCTTGCAAGAAAAGTGAGGTTTGAGGGACACTCTGGAGGAGGAGGAGTTATTTTCAGTTGTGTTTATGGGGAGCTTCTGCAAAGAGGGAGTGATGGTATGGGAGAAAACATGAAAATGCCAACTTGACAAATGAACATTTTAAAAATGAAGTTTAGCAGCGTGGTCTGGTCAGAGGTGGGGACACAACATGGCTCTGGAGGAGGAAACAGCAAGCTTGTGTTTGACATGACAGAGGAAGCAGGAGGAGTAATATGAGCAAGGCAGAGGATTAAGGACAGCATTCTGCTCCAGGCAGGCATTTGTTGGTAATGCCAGAGAGGAGACTACTGCAGAAGCTGAAATTCATGGTTAATTTCTAGCTGGCTTGATATTTAGAATCCTTTTGCATCCTAGGCATGCTGAGCAGAAAATAGCTGCAAGATTTTACTGAGAGAAGAGCTAGAAACTGCTGAAATGACATCAGGGTGGTGTCCATGGTGCTCACGGAGAAGAAAGCTTTTCATTCAAATGAAGGGTGCAGCCAGGTTAGGTCATCTGAGGGCAGAAAGTGTTGTGTGGCAGGGGAAAATTAGTGATGGGGCATAACATGTGGAGAGTGTAGCCAGTGCCAAAGGAAGCTGTCAGCAACACAAGTGGCAAGTGAGTGTTGTGAGCCAGGTGCACCCTGCTGAGCGGACGATGCTGCTAAGAGGGTTGGCATCCAAAGGCACTTTAGAGTCCAGGTTTTGCTGCTTAACATCTGCTTTGGTTTAAAATCTCTTAAGAGGTTGGTGTTTGGCCCAACCTGGTCCCAGTGTCAGGGACTGGGCAGGAGGCAACCTTTCAGTGCAAAGAGTCAGGCTGAATCCCAAGGGGCAGGTGTTCTTTGCTGTCCTCTGCCTGGCTCTGGTTCCCAGGACTCTGGCTGTGACCTTGGCCCAGCATCACTGTCCCTGTGTCTCATCCTCTGTGCTGTTATATCTTGGCCAAAAATAGCAAGGCAGACGATTTTTATTTAAATCCATGGATAGGACAGATGATGCAGCACTTTGAAGTGCTAGAAACATCTCCCCAAGGTTATGAGGACTTGGAGGCTGCAAGACAAGTGCACAGATAGATATTCCACAAGGCATGAAGCATGCATGAAATCCAGATAATCTGCAGGACAGAACTGTGAGTGCAAAGAGGACACTCCTCAGAAGCAAATTAGTAGGGAGATGAAAGATAGCTCCTGTGGTTGCTGTATGTATTGCCAACATGCTGGAGAGAGGCATTATAGAAACTGGGCTAGAAGCAAGGCTGCTCTGAGGTGAGAAGTGACAGTAATGGGTGATACAATTCCTCACTTCATGTTGTGCATCTCATTTTCTGATAAACCAGCCTGCACAGGGTACCTGTGTGCAAAGCACTTTGCAAGTAAAGAACATGAAATAGGATCCTTCCTTGGAGAAACCCGAGGTTTATTTAATTAAGCATTTGCATTTACCACTTTCTAATGGATGCAAAGTGTTCCAAGAGCTGAGACTTAAGGCCCAGCTTTGACAGAAGCAGCAGAAAAGAAGCTGCCATCCAGTTTAATCTTTTACACTCTGACAAAGCATGCAATGCACAGAATAAAGTAATTTCATTATTGTAGTTTCTATCATGTATTTGTCATCCTCGTGGGCCTGTTAGGAGGTGAGGTGACACAGTAAGTAGCTCCCCATGTGCTGAGTATGGAAAGAATACCTGCTGAGTTGGATCCTGAAAGGAGGGAGACTCAGTGAGATCCTGGAGGTAGAGACAATTTCTGTGGTCAGACTAACCTTTATAAAGCAAGAGATCTTCTGTGCAGAGTAGAGAAATTCCACCTTGGCCTCTCAAATGGAGCCTTGAGTGGAGGCCCTGAGTGTGTCCATGCAAGGAACCACATTGCTTGCAAAAAACCATTTCAAAATTACATCAGATGGCTCTGGTTTCTTTGCTTTAGAGGACTCAACTCCCCTTAGCCCACAAATGGTGATGCTTTGCAGTGGTGAAATTCTGTGAGGGAGCTGAAAAATGTATAGATTTCTAGTAGTTTAACCTTGATATTTGTCTTGCACAGAAAATGAAATGCACTGCAAGCTCAGGAGAATCTGATTTCCATAGAAGATGCCAAGCAGAGAGGTGGGGCATCACTGCTCTGAAACACTTGGTTTACATCTGAAAGTGATGCATTCCTTTAGACATATTAAATATGGAAACCAAGTGGTGCCTGGCTTCTATCTTTTCTCTTCTACATTTTGATGTAAATTCTGCTGTAGATGTACATTGTCACTAAATATAGAGGTTTTTACACCGATAGAAGAATGGCTGGAACTGTGTTAACATCTTACTGCACAGACAGGCTCATTGTGTAGGCTAAGAGTTGGATGCAGACCAATAAAACTTAATGAAGAGCCACATTTGTTTCTGTGGGAATGTTTCCATCTTGCCTCCATATGGACATGTCACTTTGATGTCACATTAGACAATAGATCATCTCCTTCCCCAGCCTCAAAGCACACTACTGCTGGAACCTGTCCTCTGCTGCTGCCTGTGGAAGCTGGAATCATAGAATGGCTGAGGTTGGAAGGGACCTCAGAGATCATCCGCTCCAACCCCCTGCCATGGGCAGGGGCCCCTCTCTTTGCCTTCTTTCTCTAACTCATTTCAGAACCACCTTGTGGCACTGGCAATGTTTCTCCTCTTTAACAGGTGGATAAAGAGTTGATTTCTCTGAGCCCATCCCTGTTGCTGCCCTCTTGCTGCAGTAAATTTCATATACAGCTGAAGCAGAGCACTGAGGCAGACCCCAGGGAGCAGAGGAGCTCCAGGCAGTGCCTTTCACAGCTGGCCCAGTTGGCAGCATCTCACATCTGGTGCCCTGCCTTGGCCACCCAATTTATTGGCAGTGGGGAAAAGAGCAACAGGATGACAGTGCAGAAACAGGGTTAGAAAAGACAAGAAGAGAGTTGGTCCTGCTGCTTGCTTGGCAGCCTTTGGCATGGGCCAGCCCCCTGAGCAGCCTGGCTGTAGGTCCCTTCTGAGGTGGGGCAGCCAGCAGAGCGCTGTGGAAGGAGCACAGTCCACCCACCCACAGCTGTCACCTCCTTGTGCCATGGACTGCATCTCTGAGCAGCTGCAGCAGGAGCTTGTGGGCTCTGCCTTGTCTTCACAGGAGTCAGACTCAAAAGCCCAGGTAGGAATATTTAAACAAAAGGCATTAAGAAGCCTGCCTGGGCAATGGAATAAGAGTGTCTTTGTGAAGAAAAAAGTGCTTCCAAGATGGCAGAGAGCTACATTTTTCACCTCCTCACTCCTAAGTGCTTTTAGTGTTAATTTGTGTAGTCCTATGAGGACAGGCTACGAGAGTTGGGGCTCTGCAGCCTGCAGAAGATGAGGCTTCGAGGACACCTTACAGTAGCCTTCCGATATCTGAAGTGGGCCTGCAGGAAGGCTGGGGAGGGACTATTGATAAGGTCTTGTAATGATAGGACAAGGGGCAATGGGTTTGAACTGGCAGAGGGGAGATTGAAACTGGATGTTAGGAGGAAGCTGTTTTCAGTGAGGGTGGTGAGACACTGGCACAGGTTGAAGGGTGGTGAGACACTGGCACGGGTTGCCCAGGGAGGTTGTGGAGCACAGAAGCACCGAACGTGATCTGTGCTCCACTACCTCCCTGGAGGTCTTCTGTGCTCCACAACCTCCCTCAAGGTGTTCAAGACCAGGTTGGACAAGGCCTTGAGTGACCTGTACTAGTGGGAGGTGTCCCTGCCTATGGCAGGGGGTTGAAACTAGATGATCTTTGAGGTCCCTTCCAACCTTACCATTCTATGATTCTATGGTTTCTAATGAAGACAGGACTTAGAGGACTTCCTGCAGTAAGGGTGATGTTGTGTTTCCTTAATCTCTTCTACAGAAGCCCTTGCACTGCTCAGGCTGCTCTCATTTAAAAGCTCAGTTCTTGTTTTCTATTTCCTTGCCTGTCGCCAGCTCGCTGACAAAAACTAAAGGCTATGAATTTGTTAGACCCCACTTGATAATATATTCTGTTTATCATCATTCCTTTTTCATTATGGTGGTGTTATTTTCACCGCTGTACTGAAGGCCCTGTCAAATTTTCCATTATAAATATCATTTCTGAGGGCTTTGCTAGCCTGTATTAAGATCCTTCCTGGCTGAAATTTGGCATGCAAGAAATGTTTTCTTTACGTGCAGCTTAAATTGGCTTAGTCATCTCTTTAAAAGAAATTTGCATGTAACTATCAGGAGCCACACGTATAGTACAGTCTCACATGGTTAAATCACAGCAAAATAAGCATCACATTTACACAAAGCGGGGCTGAATTTCAATAGGCAGCAGTCTGCTACCACCAGAAGACAGGGAAGAAAAAGCCCTGATAAAATACACCTACCCCATAAATAGGCATTGACACTTTTATGACTTCTAGGGTGCTGCAGCAGATACATAAAGTAATGAGTAGAGATGCTGTGCTCGGGGCTCGACAGCGATGCGATGCGAAAATGGAGACGTTAGTAATGCAGGAATAGATAGATCAGTGCTCTGGCTCCAGACAGCACCCTGCTTCTGAAGGCACTCTGGTGACACCAGCGAGAGCCATCTTATTTCATGAGGCATTCAAGATGCTTAGTCAGAGTTTCCTTACGTTTTAATTCATAGAAGCTAATTTGTCCTGATGTTTCGCTGCCTCTTCCGGCTTCGCAGGGGCGATGCACCTGTCTGATGCTGAGCCCTGCTGACAGCCCTTGCTTTAGCTCACCCACTCACCTCCAGATCACACAGCTACTCCTCCTCCTCTAANTCCTTCCTGTGCTGGGGGCTCCAGAACTGCACACAGTACTCCAGGTGAGGTCTGAGGAGAGCAGAGTAAATATCAATGTTGCAACAGCAGGAAAAGTAAACTACACTCTAGGAGAAAAAGTGGAGAATGGCAAAGGTGCCAACGATGAAGATCTAAGTGTAGGCTGAGCATCAGTCATTGGTCAGAGAGTGACTCGCAAAAATGAGGAAGCAGAGATGGTTCTGGTGCCTTCATTTCTGGCAGGGTGCAGTTTTCTTAAAACAAAGAGCAGTCCTGGTGAGAGGATTGAAAGGAGTGATTCGTTTCCCCCAGTGTATTCTCAACCTGCCCCGGCCCCAGGCTGAAGAGCTCTGGGCACCTGCCTGCAGAGCAAAGCTTGAACGCAGCCTCGTACACGAAATACAAAGTGGAGATCGATCTGGGGCTCTGCCGTGCTAGAACAGTCTGAGTAAAGGCACCACAGAAGATTTCTAAATGTGTGTTGGCAGCCTTTGAAGCCAAGCAGCAGAGTAGCTGAAATTCAGTAGACAAAGGGTTTGTGTTGCCAGCTCCTACCCCTGGGTGCCTTCTGCTGCCAGGGGAGCGTGAGGTAGAGCAGGGCACACTGTGGGCTTCCTGCAGTGGGAAGGCTGCGGGAGCAGTGCTCCTCACTGCCTTCCACACACCTCCAGAAATCTTCATACACATCCCTCATGAAGGTCTGACAGTTCCAGGTTCTTGTTTTCTTTTCTTCCTTTTATTTCTTTCCCCCTTTAATAATGATTACAGCTTCTGTAACTGTCTGGAGACCAGGAAGGTTCCATGGCTGGGAGCATATGCAATATCTTGCCTGATTAATATCAGCAGATATAGGGAGGGGGGTGTGAGCCTAAATCTTTTTAAAAGGATGGTTCATTAAAGAAAAAAGTCCCCAGTGATTCAAGTATAGAAGAGATATTATGTTTGTTGACAGAGGTAGTGGGGAATACAGTGGCAATATGTGGGAGGGCTGGGACTGCAACCCCTCTCTGCAGTCCATCCCCCTTGTATTGCTCTGGGCCCCAGAGATGCCCAGCAGCTCGAGGGACACATTTCTAATGAATCTAGCAGCACCCACTGCGGGGGCAAATCTTGCTCTGGGCTCCTGTGCTCACTGAAACAGACCCAAAAAGCCTTGCAGCAGCAGCAATGCAGCAGCAAGACACCAAATTCTCTTTCCCGTCCCCAGCTGAAATCCTTACACAAGCTCCCTGGTCCTTCAGCCAAGTAATGATTCACAGGGTATGAAAAAGAGTAACTAAGATAATCCTTCAAGCAAAAAAAGAAGGAAAGGTGCAAAAAATGCCCATTTATTGAGTTTTTATTTAGAGGAAAATAGTTATAGAATCACAGAATGGTAAGGTTGGAAGGGACCTCAAAGATCATCTAATTCCAACCCCCTGCCATAGGCAGGGACACCTCCCACTAGCACAGGTCACTCAAGGCCTCCTCCAACCTGGCCTTGAACACCTCCAGGGAGGTTGTGGAGCACAGAAGCACCCAACGTGATCTTTGATCTCCCCTCTGCCAGTTCAAACCCATTGCCCCTTGTCCTGGCATTGCAAGCCCTTGTCAATAGTCCCTCCCCAGCCTTCCTGGAGCCCCTTTCAGATCCTGGAAGGCCACTCCAAGCTCTCCTGGAAGCCTTCTCTTCTCCAGGCTGCAGAGCCCCATCTCTTGTAGCCTGTCCTTATAACAGAGCTACTGCAGCCCTCTGAGCATCTTGGTGGCCCCACACAAAGGCCAAACATCATCTACATGCATTTTACTTTATGTCTATACACAAGTGACTGTACTTGAGGGAAATTCACAGGTGAAGATTATCTTTGCTTAGAACCATCTTGTGAAGTGTCTCATCATTTAATTCACACACCCCTATATGTCCTAAAGTCCAAAAAATAGATAGTCCTATGCACTGTCACCAAGGTAAGCTACTGTGGTGTGCTCTGTATGGACCAGATAATAATGGAGCATTAGAGAGTCTTTCAAGTTCCTTCTCCTTCAAAAGCCTCCCTATATTAACATATTTCACAAAAAAAGTGAATTCTTTCCCTTTCAGAAACTACACTGTAGTGCTGAGTTTTAGTGAAGAGCTTGGGAGTATAAATAGAATTGTAATGTTGCCTTTTGAATAGTAATTTATTTAATCTTTGGAAGATTACGGGGGT